>APFE030763901.1:0-13600 GCA_000404065.3 Pinus taeda | reverse complement strand
CTCTTGATCGGATCAAATATTTTTTCACTCTATGCTAGTTTGCATATCACGATATTTGATACCTCTCTGGGGTTAGTATATCTAGAGTAAAGATGGATCTATTCTGGTTTAATTCCCCATTTAAATAGGCTACATTCCAAGTGAATACCATGGGTCAATACCATGTACCATTTTGGTGAATACCATGGGTCAATACCATGTGCCATTTTTATTTTTATTAATACTAATATTAGGGTTAATAATGTTTTTTTGCATGGTATTAATATAAAAAAATAAAAAAAATGTTTATTTGTTTACCATACTCTCGTTTATTTATATTTTTATTAATTTACCATACCATTCATAAATACAAAGGTGACTTATGGAGTAAATATAAAAAAATGTTTTATTTGTTTACCATACCTCTCGCTTATTTATATTTTTATTAATTTACCATACCTCTTTTACAAATATGGTATTTGGCCCATAGGATTCACTTAAATAAAGCCTCTTTCTTGAGCCTTCATAAATAGAACGAGGGTTGGGTTATGGACTAAATATAAAAAGAGGTTTTATTTATTTACCATGCGTCTAGTTTATTTATATTTTTATTTATTTACCATACCGTTTGAGTAAGTATAAAAAGACGTTTTATTTATTTACCATACCTCCACTTTCCTTATATTTTTATTTGTTTACACCCTTGCATGTAAATAAGGTGACTTATGGAGTAAATATAAAAAATTCTTTATTTATTTACCATACCTCTCATTTATTTATATTTTTATTAATTATGCTTTATTTATTTACCATACCTCTCATTTATTTATATTTTTATTAATTTCCCATACCTCTTTTATAAATATGGTATTTGGCCTTGGCCCATAGGATTCACTTAAATAAAACCTATTCTTGAAAATGGGCGAATGGATTCACTTAAATAAAACCTATTCTTGAAAATGGGCGAATGGAAGGTTGTAACTCCTAATTTCAAGGGCTAAATTTACCTTTTTTCCCCTCTCCCTTAAAATAAGGTGGGCTATTTGAGGTGATTTGTAAAAATGTACTATGATACAAAATATTCGCCCACTAAAAATTTAAAACCCCTTAATTTCGCCAAAGGGCGAACACTATTGGCTTCTATTAGGGAGTGGAAAGCATCCTAGTGGCTGAAACGAAGGATCCACAGTTGAGTATCTGAAATTTCCTGGCACTGTTAACCTATATAATTGGGATAAAGAATCCTGCATACACCTACGACGATATCAAAATTATGTTGCTAAAAGAGATAAGTCCATATATCATGGGCCAAGTGCAATTCATGAAGGTGAAAGGCTGGGGGAAGGTTTGCTCCATGTTCCCCAACCTCGATGTCTATAGCAACGCAAATATTCGCATATGGGGAATGTCTCCCGAGGAGTATGAAGCTCGTCAGTATGCGGCAACCAAAAAATTTGGATTTCACTTAGCTAAAATGATTGTTAGCAAGGCCTCAAAAAGGAAAGACAAAACTTCACCCTTAGCAGGGGCTCATGAACCTCCAAGTTACGTAGGATTAATCGAAGCCTCTTTGGCTAGGCAAAATACATAGGCATATAGTATGCTGGAAGAGGAGGACACAATTATTTATATAGGGGATGGCAAGTTATTCGAGCCAAAACAAATTAGTCGGCTTCATCTATATGTTCAGGCATTAAGAGCTCGTCTCCCTATTCCACGGAAGATATTGGGCTGAAAAGGTTCGATGTGCTAAAGTGTCTCAGATACAACCTCCAACTTACGTGCACCTTTTGGGACAAACAACTCCTCTTATTAGGCCAGGTCAAAGGCGAAATACCTAGATTCATACAGCTCCTCGAAAAGGCATTAAAGGTTTTCTTCGTTCCTCCTTACCTAAACAACTAAGAGGGGGTTGATAATTTGAGGGAGGTGACAATTGTTGACTGAATTGGTGACTTCGCGTACTCAGATCGGGCAGAGGAGGAGAGCTCATGTAGGACCAACTTGATCTGCTTCTTGGATGGACAGTTTGGGTTGTATGAGTGGGGAGCAAGAGGAGAACACACGTTCCTAAATGAGATAAACATGCCTGTCATCTTGGTGGTGACTCCAGCCAAAATACCTACAACCCTGCAGTCAAAATATTTCTACTCCTGACTATGTGTGGTGGAGTGGAACTCCCCTCCTTTTTTCAATGTTATGTCTGTGGGAAGAATGGAAGCTACACTACTATATGCTGCCAAAAGTTACGAGCTGAGATTCGGGCCTATCGACATCGATATTGAGTTCCCCACTTTCCATCATCTTTCGGATTGCAATGAAAGGTAGCCGAATGGTAATTAATTAGAAGGACTATACTCCCCACAGATGTAGGGTAACCCTAAACTGCATTACCAAGGGGGATGATCTACATTGGTTGTACACGCTCTATCGTTCTTTCCAGTTTGAATCTGGCATCCTCTGCCTTCCTTATGTAAGGTGAGCCCTTCAAGCAAGGGATATTGCACCTTACAATGTACCCAGCTAGTGTCATTTCACTTCAGCTTCTTACCCAATGGCTTATAATTCTTCGGAGGAAGATCCTTCTTCCAATTCTTCTCCTTCTTAGCATCCTTCAGCTTCTAATTCTTAGCATCTATTTGTTTTTTCACATCTCTCCAAGTCACTTGATTGGGGTGCATAATCGGTGCCTGAGGGCGCCTCATTGGCACCTGAGGAAGCACAGACTTCAATTGAATCTCTTCATGGAGTTTAGCAGGTTCTTGATCTTTCTTGTCCAACTGCTCCTGAATACTAGCAATACTATCCTAAAGACTAGCAATACTCTTAGCAGATTCTTCTAGCTGCTCCTGAAGACTAGCAAATTCTTGATCTTTCTTGTCTAACTGCTCCTAAAGAATCTTATTTTCCAATTTGAGAATAGTGATTTCTTGACCTCAGAAGTCTATTACCTCCTTAGGTTGTGTCTACCCATATATCGTTATTATCTGAGACTGGGTCCCTTTTGGTACCCACTTTGATTCCAAGGTTGACTTGGATATCCTTTTTCATTATGTTGAGGGTATGCCAATCTATTCGGAAGTTAGATGCCACGGTGACCTGCTGAGTTCGAGACATATATGCTAATTGTGACTCAAACCATCCAACATTGACTAAGTTTTTTGCAAGACCTTTATGCTTAATTATCACCACCATCATTAGTTAATAAGGTATAACTCTTAGGAGCTAAGAAGATAACTTGCTTGACAAAGTGCTCCATCTTGACCTTACCCAATTCAATGGAAGAGATATCCTCTTCTGGAAGAGGAGTTCCTAGAATTGTTGAGTCAGTATCAGTGTAGTAACAATTAGGTGTTGAAATGTATTGATACATATGAATACGAGAACAAGCCATAATAGCCACGGCCAACTGAACAACCAATATCTTAGGAGGATTTTAGTCTGAGTCGGAAACGTTTGTTGTATTGCTCATGTAACTGAAGACATAGTACTTATCACTAAGCTTGTCACCAAATATCAAATTGTCCCTCTTTATCAAATCTTCATATCTTTCCCTACTGCAGACCTATGTGATAGTACTTTTTGGATTTATACGAAATCTACTATACAACGAGTTCATTAGTATCTTGTACACATATGCCATTGCATCATCATCAGTTTTCTTAGTTTCTTGTCTTCTCCCGAAGAGGGATGACACAAAGCTGTCAAAAGCACTAGGCAACTTATCAAACAAGTATCCACTTAGTGGTATAATCCTATACCCCAAGTCACGTGCAAATTTCAACTTTTCGCTATAATACACACCTACCAATTGACCTGTTGCGAAAAGTAAAGTATTATTATGATCCCTATAAGGTAAGAAAGGTCGAGTCATTGTACGAGGAAAAACTACATAAGCCTCAATAAAGCCATACAAGTTGGCCAATTCTTGGCCTTCCAAATCACCATTCCAGACAAGGACTCCACCCGGCATATGAAATGTCTTCATGATATATGGATATAATAAGTTCACATTGTAGTAGTACAAATTTTCACCATAAGGATTACATATACCAACATGGCCTCCATAGTACCCATGTCGAATAAATGTATCTTCATTCCTACTTGGTATATAGATAGGCCAACTCTTTGGATCGTAATAGCTCATACGATAAATGCTAAGAGCTAGCCTTGACAATGTCAAGCAAGTGGTGATATCCACTTTTTATTGAGACCAATAAATCTCTTGAGATTTCTACATAACCCCACCGAACAGATGAATATCTTGTTTCATATAATCCAATATTAGTGATCTAAGAGTCTTAAGATTCGACACTCGCACCTCGTCATGTGGGATGGAGCCTTTAAAACCTAATTGTGGACATAAAGTCTTAGCCAATGTATCTAGACCACTAGGGAGCAAAGTATATGAGTCTCTTATATGGAACACCAGTTTATTTCCCTGATACACAGCTAACTCGTAAAGCCTAAGGTTCCTCATAAGTGTTTTGAAGGTGTACTTATCCCCATGAGAAGCATAATATTTAAGCAAGAGAATACCATTGAATCATGAGAAGTTATGGATGTAAACAGTTTGAATATTAGTATTATAAGAAACCAGAGCTAAATGCTCTAGAAAGTTGCACAAAATTTGATTACTTCTTTATTCAAATCCAGGTATTACAAATAACAAATCCTCACTAAAATTTGTTTCAATTGAATAATCCGGTTCCCCTAGCTTAACCACTAAGAAACCCGCTGCGTAAGGAACATGCACATTATTGATTAGAACAGTCTTAGTATCGGCTACAATGAAAGGCTTCCTTTCCTTACTTGTAGGTTTGAGTGCAAGTACATGATTAGAATAACGACGCTTACTAACACCCATAGCTTGAATTGCTTGTGGTTCACCACCACCTATGCCGAAATTCCTTAATTGCAAAAATTGCCAAATTTTTGTATCAATTTCATCGTAGCTCAAAGGGAACTCTTTTTCCAACCTACCAACATAATACACTCGAAGGAATAAACTTGATAGCACTACTTCCTTGTATTCCTTTGCTTTTTGCATGACGAATTTCAAAATCATAACATAGACGTCCATGTTAGAAACAACTTCCCCATAAGAATCATTTAAAGAAATAGCTAAACCAATGTTATAGGAAACATATCCTATTGGGATTTTCATGACATACCCAATAGTAAATTTCCCATAGTCAACCCAAGTGTTGTAAGCGTACTTCATTAATAGCCGCATGACAGCCAATGCTATAACTTCATAGTCTACACATCGAAGCTAAGATGATTTAAATCCTAATTGAATAATTCTCAATCCCAAATATGGATCCAGACATTTTTCCCAAGAAATTAACTTCTTTAAAAGGGTCAATATACCTTTGAACATGAATTTCGAATCTACAGAACTATAAGAGGCAGTTAACATGAATCTATAAGAAACGGTGAAATTATTATTTTTGTTCATATTCATGTTCATGTTCATATTCAGTAGTGCACACTATAATTAAAACCTAGAGAATCCCAACTATTGAGAAGTGAATGAAATTGATTCCACTTCTCATCATGACACCTCCCAATTGCCGAAGGCAGAGCTAAACCAAACACTGTATTTACATATACCTCGTAACAATTCACTTCCTCATATATCTTTTGATTCCATTTGAACTTATCTATCTTTTTCTCCTCAGGCACCAGATCTATTACTAGAGTTCTAAGATCCTCATCGGGAATAGGATCATTCACCCAGTCAGAGTCCCAAGGGGATGAGTCATTAACCAACTCTCCTATTGTTGGTTGGATCAGATTCTTTAGAATAAACTGATTGATTGTTCGAAGTGGATGATCCATTTCTTGAAAAACTTTGATAAAATTTGGGGGAATCGCTGCTGCGGAAACCAATGTGGTTATGAAATTATCGTGTACCGTGTATACACACACTTTCATGATAGTCAATTGCTCCACCACTTTCATAGCAATAAAGGCATCCTTCTGATGAATAAAGTTGATGCAGATAGAAACTTGAGTCTTGCGCTTATCCCTATCATCCATAGGTACTTTGAGAGTCACCCAATGTCTCTTCTTGCACACCCTATCATACACCCATATTCCAATTAGATTGCTACGCATATAATCCTACATAGTTGGAAAGAACGGTAGACTATATTGCACTGGTTTATCTGAAAATGAGCAAACCCAACCAATTAGGTTAATTGGCCTCATTAAATTGGCTATGTCAAGATATTTATTTATCCAAAATTCATGGAAACATTGAGTGATGTGATAGGATTCCTTCAAATTGAGAAATGACCTAAAAAACTCACGAATATCACTAGCCATGGTTATAACACTCTTACCATATATCAATGGTATAAAGAGTTGTTTTACGAGCTTTCTTGTGAACCGAGATTCTACGATAGCAAACTTATGATTATTCAAATCCAATATTTTTTGAAAGAACTGACGAAGTTCACATTTCAAAGAAAAATACAAATCTTGGATTTCATTTTCAGGAGATGGAAGAAGATTAGTTCGCATACCCATTTATGCGTTAAGAAAAATGTAACTAATTATTTGATAAGCACTCACAGAAGAATATTGAGTCACTGGAACCCCATTCAAACCACGAATTATTTTGATATCACTAACTCTTTCGTTAGACAGAACCCTAGCTAGGAACTGAAATGGTTCACTAGCTTGTTGTGCAAAGTGAATCAAACTTTCATCCAATTCAATCATTTCTTCAATGTTATGTAGATACTAGATATAATATTTATTTAACGATGCAAATTTCTGAGACTTAAATGCAACTGCACAAGCTAATTGAACTCTGAGATTCATCTCCTCACGCTTGCTTAGTTCTTTTGGTGCTTTAGCATCAGAGGCAAATAAAAGCAAGCTTTTAGCCAAATCTCTTTCGTGAAAATTCAATACACCTGCATAGTAGATCCTAGCCTAGAAGTCCATGAACGCATGCAGATAAAATCTATAACCTTGGTATGTAGTCGCTATCATTAATAAGAAGTCTTCATACCTTGCTCACTGCACCTGCTTAACTAATTTCGTTATTAGCTTATCAAAACTTATCACAACCTGAATACATTCATCATCATTGAAGTAACAGACCCTCAATAGGTTATATTCCTCTTGTAGATTCACCTTCACTAGACTTCTCTTAATAAGAAGACCCAACTCTTCTAAGGTATCACGATTTTTCTTAATAAACTTCAATACATGAAAGTTGACCTCAAAGAGTTGAGACTGTAGTGTATTAAATACATCACACATACGCTTTGGATCATTCAACATGATATAGAAATGGCTATAGTTCTTAGAATATAAGAGACGAAACCTATTATAGAGGTCCCCCGAGAGGCTACTTAAGTAACCACCTTCAATATCATCTAACGTTGAAGGTACATCTACCTTAGATTTCCAAGGTAATGGCTCGTAAACCATGGGAAGATTGAATTTAATCAGAAGAATACTTAAGTCAAAATTGCACATAGCATAGAAATTTAAGGGTATATAACCCTTACCCTTATTCTTAGAAATAGGTAATTCATCCATATAGCTCACTTCTGTTTTCAAGGTAATCAATTGTCTTTCCACCAAGAACTCTACCAAGCTTACCCTAATAGCATAATGACTCCTATTCACTTTGCTTTTTTTATCTTTATTTGAAAAGAAATTCACATCATCCTTACCCACTTTATTCATTCCCATATTAACAGCTTGTACTCCTACAGTAGAATCAATCTGTTTGATCAAAGTAGATACCCTAACGACAGATAAATCATGTACATAGTTGAACACTGACCCTAGTACATGAATAATGATAGCCTCCAGTGTATATTGACCAAACACATTAATAGAAGTTAAATACTTTTCGGATAGGCCACACTTCTACAACTCTGTTCATCAAAATTCATAGTAAGATGTTCTATTTTTTTTATAAATCTAACAACTCTTCCTAGCTAAAATATTCATCTTGAGATAATAAAAATCTTTTCGAATCAATCAACTCCTTGATAACTGCATTGTGATAGAGAGTCAGATTATAATTTATAGAAATAGATATTGAATCAGAAATCTTGTTGTAGAAATTCTTCCAGAACAAATCAATAGTTCGTGCCCGACTTGAATTATCACCACTTGAACCAGCAAATGAAGAAAATGGAACCATCACATATCTAGCTAGCATCCCTTATCTTAATGGAAGACGAACATGTTGACTAAAAGAGATGTTAGATGAAAGCATTTGAGCCATGCATGGCTGGCGTTTGATAGCCCCTCCTTCAGGCCGAAGTTTTGTAGCCCCTCCTAGCTGGAATTTTATAGGCCTGCCTAGCTACATTTGAAAATTCTAGATCATGGTATTATTTTTTTATAATTTTAAGTTTATATGCCCCCTCGAAGTTTAAGGGAAACATATCGGTTTTTTCTATGAGGTTATTAGTGAGGGTAACATATGGTGTTAAGGAACCCTGGCCCTCTAATCTGCCCCCTCGACGGGTGAGGGTAACAGTGGAGTCTGGGGACTGGTCCTTTGATCCCTTTGCGTGGGTGGAACCATTTGATACCCTAAAGGGGGACAGTTCTGTGGGTCCCAGTGCATCCCTTTGGGGATGGGGTGTGCCTTGATTCCTTTTGGTGTAACTTTTGGGGGTTGCCGTTGAATACCCTAAAGGGGGACAGTTTTGGGGTTTTATATCTAGCTACCATCCCATATCTAAAGTGATTCTAGGCATAGGGGTGTTCAGGCCCCTTTTAAAGGTGTGGCGTACTATTATTTGCACCCTAATGACTTAAGTGCTCATTATTGCTTAACGCTCAATATTACAACTGCATTGAGTGAGCTGCATACGAGTATAACCAATTTCATTCCTGAGATGGCGTCAAACCCAGGAACACCATGAATTGTTGGAACTATGACTGAGGGGAAGGGGATTTTTTTTTTTACTCTAAAGTGTAACACCTTTTGTGGTGTCCTTCCGAATAGATTGGCATACCCTCAACATAATGAAAAAGGATATCCATGTCAACCTTGGAATCAAAGTGGGTACCAAAAGCGAACCAGTCTATGATAATAACAATGTATGGGTAGACACACAACCTAAGGAGGTAATAGACTTCAGAGGTCAAGAAAGCACTATTCTCAAATTGGAAAATAAGATTCTTCAAGAGTAGTTAGACAAGAAAGATCAAGAATCTGCTAGTATTTAAGAGCAGTTAGAAGAATCTGCTCAGAGTATTGCTAGTGAGGCACCCTGAGGCACTAGTTATGCACCCTAATCAAGTGACTTGGAGAGATGTGGAAAAAAAAAGAGATGCTAAGAATCAGAAGTTGAAGGATGCCAAGAAGAAGAAGGATCAGAAGAAGGATATTCGTTCAAAGAATTATAATGCATTGGGTAAGAAGCTGAAGTGAAGTGACACTAGCTGGGTACGTTAAAAGGTGCAGCCTCCCTTGCTTGAAGGGCTTGCTTTACATAAGGAAGGCGGAGGATGCCCAGATTCGAACTGGGAAGAACGCTAGAGCGCCTATAGCCAATGCAGATCATCCCCTTTGGTAACGCAGTTTAGGGTTGCCCTACATCTGTGGGAAGGATCACCCTTCCAATTAATTACCATTCGGCTACCTTTCAATGCAATCCGAAAGATGACGAAAAGTGGGGAACTCAATATCAATGTCGATAGGCCCAAATCTCAGCTCGCAACTTTCTATGGCGTATAGTAGTGTAGCTGCTATTCTGCCCACTGGCATAACATTGAAAAAAGGAGGGAAGTTCCACTCCACCCCACAAGAGAAAGATATATACCATGGGATACTACCATGGTTTATCAATATCATGGGTCATCTAGACTTTTGATTATTATGTTATCGATCTAGGCTTTTAATTGCTACAATACCATGGGTCAATACCATGGTTTATCAATACCACATGCCGAAAAACAATAACTTATTTCAAAATAAAAATATTTTTCAAATATTTTATTTTAATTTAATTTTATAACATTTTTTAATTAAATCTAATAGAAAAATGGTTATAATTACTTCTGAGTTATATCTAAACCTTCCATCATCATAACTACTAACAATATTTTCATAGAGATTAAATGGAGATTTTAATAAATTAAAAAATGAGAATACTTTTATATATACATATGTGAAATTTATAGAATATAAATAATATTATAAAGTACTAGGATAGATGCATCTTAACCAAGGATCCAAGTGAAGTGAGAAAGAAAAGTGATTAACAATGATAGAGGAAATATAGTGGGGGATTCTTTTAATCTTTTTATTATTGTATTTTCTTTAACATGATTGATCCAAAATATAGGTTTAATATTTTACAACCAATTTTTTTTATTAACTTAAATACTTTCTTAAATACAATACAATGGGATCATATTTAAGAAAGAGAGTGAGATGGAAAGGGGGAATAGAGTGTGGGAGAGAGACATAGAGGTGAGAGACATAGTGAGAGAGAGAAAGGAAGAGAGAGAGAAGGGGGAGGAAAGGAGAGAGAGAGATGGATTTGGAGGGGGAAAGATAAGGAGTGGCAAGGGATAGATGAAGATGGAATGAGGGAGAGAGGAGACGAGGGAAGAGAGAGAAAAGGAGAGGATAAAGATAGGGAAAGAAGGGAAACAGAGAGACAGGGAGACATATATATGGAGGAGAGAGAGAAGGAGAGAGGGAGGGAGATATTGACAGAGTTGGATGTTGGAGAGAGAGTTAGAGGGTAGAGATAGAAGGAGGTGGGAAAGACATGAAGGAAAAAGAGAGAGGACTTGAGAAAGAGGAGAGAGGGGGAGGGAGAGATGGAGTTGGAATCGGAAGAAAGACATAGAGAGAGAAAGGTGTAGAGGGAGTGCCAAGGGAGAGATGGAGAGTCAATGAGAGAGAGAGAGAGAGAGAGAGAGAGAGAGAGAGAGAGAGAGAGAGAGAGGGGGAAGAATAGAGACTGAAAGGAAGAGGGATAGATAAATAGATATATAATATGGGGAGATAGAGAGAGAGTGTGGCATGTGTTTAGGGGGTTGATATAGAGAAACAAATAAGGAGAGATGGAGGGAGGTATAAATATAGATGGCAAGGGGAGAGAGGAAAGAAGAGAAAGTTAGAGAAATTTAGGGAGAGGCAGTTAAAGTGAGATGGGGGAGAGAGGGAGGGGAAGAGAGAAGAGAGGAGGGAGATAGAAACATAATGGGAGGTGGAGAGAGAGTAAAGAAGAGAAAGTTAGAGAAATTTAGGGAGAGGTAGGTAAATTGAGACGGGAGAGAGAGGGAGGGGAAGAGAGACGAGAGGAGGAGGGAGATAGACACATAATGGAAGGTGGAGAGAGAGGGAAGAACAAATAGTCTCACAGAGACAAATACAAACATAGAAGTTAGATCTAGAAAGTCATGAATATTTTATATTTTCACTAAAATATATGTATTGTTTTCAATGTAGTTGTTGATTTCTAATCATATTTTGTCACATGCACTCTATGCATTGATTTCAGTGTAGATGTAAATTTATAATTCTATTTAATACCTTACACTAGATGCATTGACTTCAGCGTAGATGTTGATTTCTACTCCTATTTGATTGCTTGCACAGGATGCATTGGTTTCATTGTAGATATTGATTTCTAATCCTATTTGATCACTTGCACTAGATGCATTGATTTTAGTGTAGATGTCGATTTCTAATCATATTTAATACCTTACACTAGATGCATTGATTTCAGCGTACATGTTGATTTCTACTCATATTTGATTGCTTGCATTAGATGCATTGGTTTCAATGTAGATATTACTTTCTAATCCTATTTTATTACTTGTGCATGATGCATTGGTTTCAGTGTAGATATTAATTTCTAATCCTATTTAAACACTTGCAATAGATGCATTGATTTCGGCATAGATGTCGATTTATAATCATATTTAATACCTTACACTAGATGCATTGACTTCAACATAGATGTTGATTTCTACTCATACTTAATTGCTTGCATTAGATGTATTGGTTTCAATGTAGATATTGATTACTAATCCTATTTGATTCCTTTCACTAGATGCATTAATTTTAGTATAGATGTTGATTTCTAATCCTATTTCATTGTTTGCACTACATAAGTTGATTTTAGTGTAGAGGTTGATTTCTGATTTGATGCAACATGATGTATCATGTACATTAATTTCAAAGTAATTAGATTAATAATGTGCATTGATTTTACTGTGAGCACATCTTTACCTCCTCCATCTATATCTCTATCTCCCATTGTCTCTCCTTCTCTATCTCTCTATCTCAACCTCTAAACATACACACAATCTCTCTATATCTATTATCTATCTCTCCATCCCTCGCTTTCCTGTCAATCTCTCTCTATTACCCTTCTCTCTCTTTCTAACATTTCTCTCTCTCTCTCCCTCTCTCTCTCTCTCTCTGTATATATATATATCTTTCTCCCTCACTATCTTTGCTCTCTCTTCTTCCCTCTACTCCTTATCTATATCTCTATCTTCCTTTGTCTCTCCTTCTCACCCCCAAAACACACACACTCTCTCTCAATGTAAGCACATAAAAATTATTCAACATTAGATACAATACTTGAATTTTCATCCTATATAAAATGTTTGCTTACCCCAAATGTTTGATTCTTGAAACTATAAACTATTTATAATTGGCTACATTCTTATTATTGCAATTTTCCATCATTCAACATTGTTAATTACTTTTCATTCCAACATAGTAATAGAAAATAACTACCATTGAAAATTATTTTGGGTTTAACACACCATAAGTCAGAATGATTGACTTTGGAGAAAACTACTATTAATATTGGAGAGCAACAAAGACAAGGTATGTTGTTTACTTGAGTAGATCAAGTTAAATATTTGAATGGTGTATGCTTCCAACTACTCTTTCATATGATCGATACTAGAAAATGGAAAAACTAATAGGTGTGATAATAGAAACAATAGAAGGAAATAGTTTCAAATTGATTGCAATGAAGATTGTTTGTAATAGACTATTTTCTTAGTATTCACATTTTCTATCTATCAAAATTGTTACATTGACACTTTTCACTCAAACTTTGTATCTCATCATTTTTCATCATTCAAGTTACTAAGAGTCTCTCTCATCTCAACAAACTGAGGTAACTAAGGAAATTTTAAATTAAATTGACCAAATTAATTTTAGACATATTTAGCATATTTAAAATGACCAAAATAATTAGATGTTTAGCAAATTTTGTATGACTGCACACGACTGAAACCAGCCTAGATCCATCTTAACATCAGATCTATCAAGCTGCGAGAGGGATCAAATCTCTCGAGGTGCAAACCTTTCCTCGAGTTTTGCACTCAAAAAATAGGTTTGCACCTTGAGAGATTTAATCCCTCTCAGCGCTTGATAGATCCAGTGCTTAAAATATATTTTTGAATGAATAAATGGTTTCAACACCCTAAAAAACCCTAGGGGCATTCGAATTATGTAGATTAAACATTTCAAACTCAAATTTTAAAAAATATCTATCGAATTGCAATTAAAATTAACCAGAAAATGGTGAAAAAAGCCATTTGGTTTATAAATTCAACTGTCTATATTTATATGGTTTGTTAATAA
>APFE030763888.1:0-15472 GCA_000404065.3 Pinus taeda | reverse complement strand
AGCACATATAAACACCATTTCAATTCCAGAAATGTAAGCACATGATCATTAGCATTGTGAATATAGAAAACACTTATCTTGAAATGTTTGGGCACATAAGTCTGGCACTATGACTCTCCACCCAACCTTAGACAATTGCAGCGAATACTCACTTGCAACTATCACCCCCAAGCCAGATTCCAGAGACTGAGGGGCCCTACTTGAGATTAAACACCAATTTCCAGCTGAAACAGGGACTTCAGAGGATCTCCTTCCTCCATCCCATGAGCTAACAACTGCAACATTCCTTAGCAGAAAAGAGCACGAAAGAGCACAAAGGATTCACCCCCTTTCCAGGGAGTCCATAACAAGGTTGTGAGGGAGCGCCCCCCCCCCCTCGAATCCGCTCCCGGAGTGTACTCCGCTAGGGAGTGGATAGGGAGCGACCTTAGGAGCACGCTCCCTAAAAAAATTGTACTCCCCGTTTTTAAGGGAGTGAATGAGGGAACGATCGCTCCCTTTCGCTCCCGCCGTCGAAAAAGCAGTGCAGCAGACATGCAAGGAAGGGGAGCGAAGGGAAAAGAAAAAAAAAAAAAGATAAAAGGCCCTCCTCCCCTCCCATTATTCACCATTTGCACAGTGAGAGCATGAGAGGAGGGCTTTTGGAATTGGAGGCTAGTAGCTTGAGTTGAGGAGGGAGATTGAAAGGATTGCTTGGGAGCTTAAGGAGCTTACAAGGGATATTGGAGCTTGGGATTGAAGGCCAAAGATGTAGGATCTGCACTCTAATCTAGAATTTGTGTGTTTTATATGTTCATTGCTAAATGAAAATGTTCTCTTCTCTCTTTCCCATTCTCATTCCTTCATTTTATTGCAGGCTCAAAACTTCAAACATCATGGATATATGGCTTGGCATTCTCTTGTTGTTGGTTCCTTTTTTTGTTATTATGGTGTTGGAGGGTTGATCATGATGAAGAGGATAAAGAAGTGGGTTTTAGTGGAATTGATGAAAACCCTAGAGAGGAGGAGTATCTTGGTGAGGAGGAAGAGGAGAGTGGAGATGATGAGGGTGAAAAAACTAAACCAGACCAAACACCATTATGGAAATATGTTTCTAGGCCCGAAGGAGGGAAAGGGGGTGAAACCACTAAATTTACATGCCTCCATTGCAAAAACACTTACACGGGTTCATACACCCGTGCCAAAAGGCACCTCTATAGGAAAAGGCCATGGGATGGAGATAAACAAATAGGAACCAGAACTTGTTTAAGTGTGTCAGCAACATAAAGAGCCAAATAAATAATAAAAGAGGAGGAAGCCCAATACAGATCTAAAAGATCAAAGGGTGCCTTTGAACGTGATAACCCACAATCACATGCACAAAGAAATCCATCAGCATCCTCCCATGGCAGTGGATATGGCGGTTTCAACCCCAAAGGGAATGACATGTCCAAGGTACAACCTTCAAATGCCAAGTGTCTTGTGAAATATTAATGGAACGGAGTGGGGACAAAGGGAAGGCTCCAAGCCACATGCCATGCTAAAAGGGTAGCTATGACAAGGGAAGCCCACACCTTGGGTGTATAAATGTAAGGAGGGAGCATACGTGGATGCATGAGTTACTCTGGCCTTTGTTTTTCCACCCCTCTTATGTTGGTTTCTTTTTATTAATTTTTCTTTTGTATTACTACGCGAAGCTCCCAAGATAAAAGCATGCTTTGTATGATGTGGTCAGCATTTATTATCCCCTTAAGGTGGGGCAGTTCATCGCACACCAGGGGTTGGGACATGCAAGGATTCCTTTCCATAATGTCGTAGGGCATAGTTGGCCCCAGGAGAAATATTTCTCCATGATGAGCCTCAGTCGACAGCGCCTTGATGCCTCCTACTAGCTCGCTGTGTCATTTCTCTGCCACTTGAGCCATCCATGTGGGCCCTCACCCACCTGTACTGATCATATGTTTGAAAGGCGGGCCTCCCAAACCTAAAGGTATGTCTTGTCATTTGGTAATTGAGTGTTGGGTTTACTTATCATGGATACTTCTAGGTATGGATTGATGGGGGGATTTGGCAGAAAGAGTGGGCTTGGTTTGTGCTCCTATCCCCTTGATCTCTTTTGGTTGTTACACTTGGATCTTAAGTCCCTGCAATCTCCTCTATTTGACCATTCGGTTCTAGGGTGGTACTGTTTGGGAAACCCCAACTTTGGGTTTGTGGTCCATTACTCCCTTTCATCTTTTCTCCTACTAGGGTCCACATTCCCATTCTGCCCCTTGCCCCCACCTTGGGTTAAGCTAGAATGATGCCCCAAAGATTGAAGGGATTAAAAGAAAAAGTAAAAATCATAAATAGCCACATTTAACAAGAAATTGTACCACAAAATGCAAAAGATGGTCAGGAAAAAAATAATTAGCACATGAGCAAAAGCCATTATATGAACTCTACCCTAATCATTGGCCATCACCTTGGCTCCATAGGCCCTAGATGAGCCTCCTCTATCATTCAAGAACCCATGATTGTCCCAACCCCTGGAGGGAAATGAACCGCCCTACCTAAAAGGGGTTGATCACCGCTATAACTTACATATCATGCTATTGTCCTTTGAACCCAAAGCAGTTAATTAAAGAAAATTCATAAAAGGCAAAAGGTATATGAAGAAGGGTGGAAAAATCAAGGTCAGGGCATCTCACGTACCACGATTTCTCCCTCCTATACTGTTAATTTTAGATAACAATGGTATGTTCTATGCTTTAGAGATATTTACTTCAATTTTCTTAGTAGCCCATATCAATTTCTAGATTAGCAATCACATGAACATTGATAGTAAATGCGGATAAAACATAAATAATAAGCAGAAGACAAGCCACGACAAGAGGACACAATATTTGGCGGATGCCAGGGAAAAACCCCAATGTGGGGAAAACCCTTTGTTCAAATCTTATTATTATTCTTCAAAAGTCCAACACAGAGAGAGAGTACAATATACAAAATTTACTTGCCCAAACACAGTGAAATATGTTCAGTCAACCTGTAGTCAACAGGATGCCCTAAATAGAAAGTCAACATTGGTCAAATCAGCAGAATTACTCCTCCAAATCAACTCGGACAAACCCAATCAATTCGGCCTCCAACAACAGCCCAAAACAGTGCTGAAGAAATCGATCAAACTTGGTCAACGCATAGTCAAACCTGCAGCCAACGTTGGTCAAACTGCCCAGAAATCCTCAAAATTTGTGCCAAAGAATGCAACCTGCCCAAACAAAAAATCTCCCAAGAAAAACGTAGTCAAACAAGGTCAAATGTAACCTGGTCAACGTTGGTCAAACTTATTGCAACATAGTCAATGTACGAAAACATAAAACGCAGTCAACCCTTCGCACGTGTGGAGAAGAAGAAGGTTGTCTTGAAATTTGTACGACCCAATCAGATAAGGAGACAGAGATATGTGTGTGTGATGACGAATGTCGAAATGAGGTAGATGCTCCTTCTATTTATATGCAATGTTGAGGGTGAAGAGACATGACTTTTGGGCTTCTAAGCCTACATCAGATTGCTGGCCGACCTTGACAATTTGTCCACAGAAGAAATAAATTCATAATTCCATTTATACATGTCAGAATGAGATGATCTTTAGATCAATCCTACATCTCTCAGAAAGAGGAATCCAACAAAAATATCATCTCCATCATGTGAGTTTTCCAAGGTGGAGTTTGGCCCTAGTTTCCAAATTTAACATTCCCTCTCAATTAGGGAGAACTCTACCTGCCAAACCATCTGATTATCTGTACCATCCCTGTCATCCTTTCTATGTTGAACTATGAAGAAATAATGAAGAAGAAATGATCAAGAGTGTATCATATCTCCACTGACCCGAATTCAGTCCCCATTGATCCAAGATCAGTATCAACATCCTAGCATAGGGAGTATGGTAGTACACGATGCGTCCATCGATAGTACTATGGTCCCTATCCTCATTTCCCAACTCATTGGCCAGATGAGAGGTACTTCCCATGAGACCCGAACTGCATGGGTAGGATGTATCGGCAGGAGAAGGCGAACCACTCATCCTATGCATATATCAACCATCATGGGATATCACAGGGAAGGTGAACTACTCACCCTGTACACAACGCACCACTAGGGGAAGGTGAACCACTCACCCTATGGTTGCTCATCGCTCCAAGAAGTACCCCAAGCCCCCCGAAACTCCCAGAGCTCAATATCAGTATCCATTGATCCCAAATCAATATCAAACATCCTACCATAGGGAGTACCAGAGTACAGCAGCATTTAAGGCTGAAAGTGGGCACTAAAATCGAGGAGGTCGTACAGCATTTATTGCTGTCCTGTTCGCTGTAATTTCCAGTTTGCTGTGAGGCACAGGAAAAGAGATAAGTTGTAAATTTGCTTGCTGATTTTTTGCTGAATATTTCTCACTGTAAAAAAGGCATTTTCAAAAATAAAGAAGAGCTCTCGAACTGGTTTTCCCCAAGAGCTGTAGGGGGTTTTTCCAGGGTCACATTGACCAAAAATCACTATGTTCAAATGTGTTAAATCAATTCAAATGTGTTAAATCACTGTTTGTACCTGTTGATTTTTTATTTCTGCATTTTCCAGCATTCTGTAAAATTTCCAGAATTTGTGTTTTCAGCAAAAAATTATTTTTTTCAGTTGTTGAATGTATGGATATGGGAAAGGGCATTTAACTATATGAGAGAAATAAGGTGGAACTGAAAACCAGGGTGGGAAATGAGAAATTTCTACAGAATGAGCATAATGATGATGAACAGGATATTATGCTTGATTGAGATGCATCCATGACTGTGAATTTTCATAGACATATTGAAAACAATGTTTCAATTATTAATGACAAGACAGGCCTAAGGGAGCTTCTCAATTATCCAAGCTCAGGCTCGGGCTCAGGATGGCAAAAAGGGGATATCCTGCATTCCCTAGCCCAGACCGGCAATCATGGGGTTTAGATTGAAAATTATCCAACTCCTCGAAATTTTGGATACATTAATGACATTGAAATGTGTTGAAGAAAAAGGTACCAAGGAGGTGTTTCCTAATGCACTTGCTTTAATAACAAAAACACAACAAATTTAATAAGGAGTTCACCCAATCCTCCTGGGCTATGTCTCCTTGTCCAACCTTCAGTGGGGGGCTTTCTATTGTGTCTTAAAGCAGAGAATTTACAGTAAGGAGCTCAGTTTGAGTCTCACTTAACAGAGAATGATCAGTAGGATTGTACTTGGATTCCCCAAGTCTCTAGAGTACACAGACTTCCCTTACTGAATCTCGACCTCAACTGGTCTCAGTGGTATGAGTCCAATTTGGTACTCAATACCCGTCAGGAATACACAGAGGAGTTGCTTGAGCCTCTCAAGCCTTCTCTGGAGTTCACAGACTCTCAGACTCTCTCTGTTCTGTCTACTCTATGTTGCCTTTGCTCTGCAGCTCAGCTCAGCTTCTCTGTTCTCTGCAATTCACTTCTTTCTCTACTTTTGTCCCCCCTGCTCTTTGTCTGTTCATGGCTTAAAGCCAATCTGCTCCCTGACTGTTCGTCCGCTTCCTAGCTCTCTAGATCACATGTCTCAGTCCGCTGGAATTACTCTGCTCTGCGTCATCATCGTCGTGTAACGCCTCACAGAGAGATGGCCACCTGTTTCCTCACGCTGAGTGTCAGTTCTCTTTGAACGGTCATTATTTCCGTTGCTCCAAGATTGCCCACGAAACTGATTCCTCTCCCAACTCATCGGTCATGTCGGACCCCAAATCTCATGTACCTCAGTCTATTTCCCCGTCAAATCTAGTCTTCCATCGGGTTGATTCTCTGCCATTGATCTGGAGCCTCCAGATCTTATGGTCTCCGTCTAAGTTGCTTGACCGTTACTCACGCGATGTAAGCAGCTTTCTCTCTCATCTGCTAGACGCGTGTCACCTGGTGTGTGGCATCGCGCTAAACTCGGCCAAACCCACTTACCGCTCAAAGTACACGCGATATCCTGCCGGTTTTGGGCGCAGGACCCACCTTCTAATGGTTTTCGCACGCTTTCCTGTTTTCCTAGTGACCGAGCGCTCGGGCCTTTCCTTCATTGAGAGTTTTGCCCTGTGATATGCGATTAGCGCTAATCGCGTATCAGAAACTGCCTTTGTTTTTGGATCTAGGCTTCCGATTGCCAATTTCGTTCATGCCCAGTCTCCATGGGCCAATGGTCAGCGTGCTTTGATTGAGGATCCTCATCGTTCTGTGTTGGCCACAAATTGGCATTGTCCAGAGGTCATTTCTGATAAGCTCATTATTCAGAATATTTTGAAGCCTGACATAATTTGAAACAGTCATGGAAATGTTTAAGGATCCAATTCGAATCATATATACATATATATATAGTGGTCAATGGAGATATGTTAGGCATATTATATGTCGCACATCTGTAGTCGACAGATCCCACCGTGCATTAAACCCCTCGGGCCAATGAAAACTTGCCCTACTCCAACAGTCCCCACCAATGCCATCCAATCCAACAATCGTGATAAGGGCAGAAGTAATCGAAGGTCAGCAAGTGAATTGCAACGGATTGTTGTCGCTGATCGTTAATGGGAGGGTACCCTAGCGCAATCACAGTTTCGGCTATGGGTTCCAATGCTCCCATCCGACAGTCCATAGCGACTCCACACATCTGGCGGCTCACGTTAATTGTGCCACTCCCACCCTTTTTCCGCTGACATCGTCGAGGGGTGTTGTCACAAACCACTCCCGTCACCGGATCTCCAGTGACCTTCGTCGTCCAATTAAGGTGGGGTCCTGGCTCGGTAACACCTGTGCGTCAACCACTGTTGGAATTTCTAAGTTTAACTGTTAGAAACCCTTCATGTACTTTCTGATTTATTCCTTCCTACTTGTTTTGATTAATTAACAATTTATTTACAAAGTAAATACTGAAAATAAACACAATTACATGTTCAACACATTACAGATCATCAACTGAGGGAAACAAACAAGCAAACAAATGACACCGTTATTTTTGGACTAATGTCCCCGAAAAAACCCAATGCAGGAAAACCAGTGCAACTATCTGAGGGTTTGATTTATTAAGCACTTTCATAATACAATCTGGGTGCCAAATTCGGCACACCCAACAGAGAAAAATCTCGGCAGTAGCACCTCCCAATCTGAGACAGATGTTCGGGCTGAAACCCCGGATAAACACTCAGGCAGCTCCTCAGCTCCAATCTGCGCCACGAAAAACCCCAACATCAACTTCTAGGGACCGCGTCAACCTCTTCCACCCTCTGCATTAGATTTCCCAGCAGTTCCAGCTTCTGTCCTCTGTGTCAACTTTCCCTATTGTTCCGGCAGTTCCGGCTTCTGCCCTCTACATCAGCGTTCCTGACAGTTCTATTTGTTCCAGGCAATTCCAGCTTCTGCCATCTGTGTCAGCTTTCCCGGTTGTTCCACCAGTTTCAGCTTCTGCCCTCTGTGTTAGCTTTCCTGGCTATTCCGGCTGTTCCCGGCAGTTCCCGCTTCTGCCCTCTGCGTTAGCTTTCCCAGCTGTTGCGCTGATCCTCTCGGCACTATCTCTGCCTCTCTGCTTTTGTATTCACTGCCCCTCAGCGGCAACTCTAATCACGCTCTCAACTTTCTCAGCAAACCCAACCCTAGAAAGTCGAAATCTTGATCTCTTGGTGTATTCTCCAAGTGACCCTCAAGCCTCCTCTTATACTTTTCTCGTTGGCAAATCAACGGCCAAGATTAAGTCACTAATCAACGGCTAAGATTAGATCTGGCTTGATCCATGACTTTTGGACCATTCTAATACATTTTTATATTAATTCACTTTAATATTTTAATATTTTATTTTCCCTAAGTTTAGACTTAGGGACTCCATTAAAATAATAATTATTTTAATATCTCCCAAACTGTTTAAAATCTACCCAAACCCTTTTTGGGTATTAGAGATCTCATGCGCCTTAGCCTCTCCACCAATTTTCGTGGCTACAGCACATTCGATGCTACCCCAAATCAACAACCACTTCAACCCCACGCTTCTTAAGTCTGCTCTTCTTCCTTCTCTAGGTAGGACCTCCAGCACATGCCGGGTGGTGGGCCACATCTCTGCAGCTCCTTGCTTCCAATTGGTCCACGAAGTGGCAATGCCACGACCCCCCTCATTGAACCATCCTAGAACCACCCCAACTTCTCTCTGTTTTATACCACTGGGGTGGAGACCACCAGGACACGTCATACTTGTCCCTTCATCTCAGCAACCCTCGTGCGACTACTCCCTTTTCACGAGGATGGGACCATCGGGACATGTCATCCTGATCCCATCTTTCCAGTGTCTCCTAGCTTGTTCTCCTTATGCACTTCTAGGGGAAACCCTCAGGGACACGTGGATTAGTGGGCCACACCCTCACACGACCCTCGTTCCAAATTGGTGCCAACTATGGCATTGGCACATAATCCTACTCTGACTCACCTTGCTCCCTCCCGCACTTGATCTTGGGAATGCTCCACGGTTGATCAACAAGCTGGCCTATCAGGTGGGTCTGCCCCTGGCTAATAACATGGTTGTCGATCCACCCATCTGCCATCAGGGCCGGACTTACGTCATCTCGCCAAACATTTACGCTTGCATTTAGTTTCAAGGAAGGCCCAATAAGTTGATTTGTCTTACAGCCAACCCTACACTAATTATGTTGCAGTCAAGGCAACATGTATGCCACTTTGTCCAAGCCCACATCATCCCGCACTCTGCAGCAAATTTCCCTGTTTTAACATGCGGGACTTATTTTTTCTTTCAACTTCAGGGATAAGTTGTCGCGTGGTCTCCACTCACAGCCAATGGGACTGCACTCTGCCTCCAGCCAGCCCAACGCTAGTCATCCTTGCCATGCCTCCGTTGCGCTAAATTAGAATTTCCAGGGTGAGGTCTCTGGGCCATGTCATCCCATTATCGCCCAATCGCGATAAGGCAAAATCTCAACAACCAATCTATGGTTGCCACGTCTAGGTCTTCTATCCTCCTAAGCTTACAATAGAACTGCTTTTCCCGATTCCACAGGAGTTGCAAAATACGAAAAGGGCTTAAGGAGATCAACACTCCTCAATGATCAGTAGGCCAATGTGTGCCCTAAGGCTTGCAATGCCTTGACCAGCAACACGGTGGCACTCGTCGAAGACTTCCATGGCTACTGAAAGTGCACGACTGCACTTATCAAAGGTTTCAAAGGTGTTTGGCTATTGGAAGGGGAGTGCAACCATCCCTCTTGGATAAAACGCTACCAGCTAAAGCAATAGGGCCACAAGCAGCCATATCCTCACAGCACTCGAGCCACCAATCATAGCAGGTTAAGAGGCCTTTGGAAAAGGTTATAGGTTAACATAATTAAGAGAGGATATCATCCTCGACATTACCGTGATGCCATGTAAATTACAAAATGGCTTGTAGCCAGTATATGTATACAGGCACTGTCAAACAGGCGTCTTCGATGTAACCATAACTCATTAGCACATGAGGATCTTATGTTATATATTGTCATGGTTTAGTTCTAATCTTTATACACCTTTTTAATGCCTTCAAGGCTTTACTGTGTATTACTCATGACTTGGTTGCAGTGGTTTTGCAACTGGCTGGATTTGCACCAACGTTCCTCCATGGCCACCATGGCTCCCTAAGCATTCATGGTACTATCCTCCTAAGCTTACAATAGAACTGCTTTTCCCAATTCCACGGGAGTTGCAAAATACGAAAAGGGCTTAAGGAGATCAACACTCCTCGATGATTAGCAGGCCAATGTGCGCCCCAAGGCTTGCAATGCCTTGACCAGCAACACGGTGGCACTCATCAAAGACTTCCATGGCTGCTGAAAGTGCACGACTGCACTTATCAAAGGTCTCAAAGGTGCTTCGCTATTGGAAGGGGCGCGCAACCATCCCTCTTGGATAAAATGCTACCAATGAAAGCAATATGGCCACAAGCAGCCATATCCTCACGACACTCAAGCCACTAATCATAGTAGGCTAAGAGGCCTTTGGAAAAGGTTATAGGTTAACATAGTTAAGAGATGATATCATCCTCGACATTACCATGGTGCCATGTAAATTACAAAATGGCTTGTAGCCAGTATATGTAGACAGACCCTATCAAACAGGGGCCTTCGATGTAACCATAACTCATTAACACATGAGGATCTTATGTTATATATTGTCATGGTTTAGTTCTAATTTTTATAGACCTTTTTAATGCCTTCAAGGCTTTACTATGTATTATTCATTCTGCCATATCAGAGATATACTCTTATGTTCATACACACACTATCTCAACTAGAAGTATAACATGATCCTGTTTATTATATAAGACATTGTATATTATACCATTTAGAATCAAATGAACCTAATGTAATCAGAAGCCTTGCTCTGCGACACAAGCTTAGGTTAGAAATGCACATGCATTTATTCCATTATGAACACCACTTCAACACATAAATTCAATACTCGTTAATAGGTTAATAGCACATATAAACACCATTTCAATTCCAGAAATGTAAGCACATGATCATTAGCATTGTGAATATAGAAAACACTTATCTTGAAATGTTTGGGCACATAAGTCTGGCACTATGACTCTCCACCCAACCTTAGACAATTGCAGCGAATACTCACTTGCAACTATCACCCCCAAGCCAGATTCCAGAGACTGAGGGGCCCTACTTGAGATTAAACACCAATTTCCAGCTGAAACAGGGACTTCAGAGGATCTCCTTCCTCCATCCCATGAGCTAACAACTGCAACATTCCTTAGCAGAAAAGAGCACGAAAGAGCACAAAGGATTCACCCCCTTTCCAGGGAGTCCATAACAAGGTTGTGAGGGAGCGCCCCCCCCCCCTCGAATCCGCTCCCGGAGTGTACTCCGCTAGGGAGTGGATAGGGAGCGACCTTAGGAGCACGCTCCCTAAAAAAATTGTACTCCCCGTTTTTAAGGGAGTGAATGAGGGAACGATCGCTCCCTTTCGCTCCCGCCGTCGAAAAAGCAGTGCAGCAGACATGCAAGGAAGGGGAGCGAAGGGAAAAGAAAAAAAAAAAAAGATAAAAGGCCCTCCTCCCCTCCCATTATTCACCATTTGCACAGTGAGAGCATGAGAGGAGGGCTTTTGGAATTGGAGGCTAGTAGCTTGAGTTGAGGAGGGAGATTGAAAGGATTGCTTGGGAGCTTAAGGAGCTTACAAGGGATATTGGAGCTTGGGATTGAAGGCCAAAGATGTAGGATCTGCACTCTAATCTAGAATTTGTGTGTTTTATATGTTCATTGCTAAATGAAAATGTTCTCTTCTCTCTTTCCCATTCTCATTCCTTCATTTTATTGCAGGCTCAAAACTTCAAACATCATGGATATATGGCTTGGCATTCTCTTGTTGTTGGTTCCTTTTTTTGTTATTATGGTGTTGGAGGGTTGATCATGATGAAGAGGATAAAGAAGTGGGTTTTAGTGGAATTGATGAAAACCCTAGAGAGGAGGAGTATCTTGGTGAGGAGGAAGAGGAGAGTGGAGATGATGAGGGTGAAAAAACTAAACCAGACCAAACACCATTATGGAAATATGTTTCTAGGCCTGAAGGAGGGAAAGGGGGTGAAACCACTAAATTTACATGCCTCCATTGCAAAAACACTTACACGGGTTCATACACCCGTGCCAAAAGGCACCTCTGTAGGAAAAGGCCATGGGATGGAGATAAACAAATAGGAACCAAAACTTGTTTAAGTGTGTCAGCAACATAAAGAGCCAAATAAATAATAAAAGAGGAGGAAGCCCAATACAGATCTAAAAGATCAAAGGGTGCCTTTGAACGTGATAACCCACAATCACATGCACAAAGAAATCCATCAGCATCCTCCCATGGCAGTGGATATGGCGGTTTCAACCCCAAAGGGAATGACATGTCCAAGGTACAACCTTCAAATGCCAAGTGTCTTGTGAAATATTAATGGAACGGAGTGGGGACAAAGGGAAGGCTCCAAGCCACATGCCATGCTAAAAGGGTAGCTATGACAAGGGAAGCCCACACCTTGGGTGTATAAATGTAAGGAGGGAGCATACGTGGATGCATGAGTTACTCTGGCCTTTGTTTTTCCACCCCTCTTATGTTGGTTTCTTTTTATTAATTTTTCTTTTGTATTACTACGCGAAGCTCCCAAGATAAAAGCATGCTTTGTATGATGTGGTCAGCGTTTATTATCCCCTTAAGGTGGGGCAGTTCATCGCACACCAGGGGTTGGGACATGCAAGGATTCCTTTCCATAATGTCGTAGGGCATAGTTGGCCCCAGGAGAAATATTTCTCCATGATGAGCCTCAGTCAACAGCGCCTTGATGCCTCCTACTAGCTCGCTGTGTCATTTCTCTGCCACTTGAGCCATCCATGTGGGCCCTCACCCACCTGTACTGATCATATGTTTGAAAGGCGGGCCTCCCAAACCTAAAGGTATGTCTTGTCATTTGGTAATTGAGTGTTGGGTTTACTTATCATGGATACTTCTAGGTATGGATTGATGGGGGGATTTGGCAGAAAGAGTGGGCTTGGTTTGTGCTCCTATCCCCTTGATCTCTTTTGGTTGTTACACTTGGATCTTAAGTCCCTGCAATCTCCTCTATTTGACCATTCGGTTCTAGGGTGGTACTGTTTGGGAAACCCCAACTTTGGGTTTGTGGTCCATTACTCCCTTTCATCTTTTCTCCTACTAGGGTCCACATTCCCATTCTGCCCCTTGCCCCCATCTTGGGTTAAGCTAGAATGATGCCCCAAAGATTGAAGGGATTAAAAGAAAAAGTAAAAATCATAAATAGCCACATTTAACAAGAAATTGTACCACAAAATGCAAAAGATGGTCAGGAAAAAAATAATTAGCACATGAGCAAAAGCCATTATATGAACTCTACCCTAATCATTGGCCATCACCTTGGCTCCATAGGCCCTAGATGAGCCTCCTCTATCATTCAAGAACCCATGATTGTCCCAACCCCTGGAGGGAAATGAACCGCCCTACCTAAAAGGGGTTGATCACCGCTATAACTTACATATCATGCTATTGTCCTTTGAACCCAAAGCAGTTAATTAAAGAAAATTCATAAAAGGCAAAAGGTATATGAAGAAGGGTGGAAAAATCAAGGTCAGGGCATCTCACATACCACGATTTCTCCCTCCTATACTGTTAATTTTAGATAACAATGGTATGTTCTATGCTTTAGAGATATTTACTTCAATTTTCTTATTAGCCCATATCAATTTCTAGATTAGCAATCACATGAACATTGATAGTAAATGCGGATAAAACATAAATAATAAGCAAAAGACAAGCCAAGACAAGAGGACACAATATTTGGCGGATGCCAGGGAAAAACCCCAATGTGGGGAAAACCCTTTGTTCAAATCTTCTTATTATTCTTCAAAAGTCCAACACAAAGAGAGAGTACAATATACAAAATTTACTTGCCCAAACACAGTGAAATATGTTCAGTCAACCTATAGTCAACAGGATGCCCTAAATAGAAAGTCAACATTGGTCAAATCAGCAGAATTACTCCTCCAAATCAACTCAGACAAACCCAATCAATTCGGCCTCCAACAACAGCCCAAAACAGTGCTGAAGAAATTGATCAAACTTGGTCAACGCATAGTCAAACCTGCAGCCAACGTTGGTCAAACTGCCCAGAAATCCTCAAAATTTGTGCCAAAGAATGCAACCTGCCCAAACAAAAAATCTCCCAAGAAAAACGTAGTCAAACAAGGTCAAATGTAACCTGGTCAACGTTGGTCAAACTTATTGCAACATAGTCAATGTACGAAAACATAAAACGCAGTCAACCCTTCGCACGTGTGGAGAAGAAGAAGGTTGTCTTGAAATTTGTACGACCCAATCAGATAAGGAGACAGAGATATGTGTGTGTGATGACGAATGTCGAAATGAGGTAGATGCTCCTTCTATTTATATGCAATGTTGAGGGTGAAGAGACATGACTTTTGGGCTTCTAAGCCTACATCAGATTGCTGGCCGACCTTGACAATTTGTCCACAGAAGAAATAAATTCATAATTCCATTTATACATGTCAGAATGAGATGATCTTTAGATCAATCCTACATCTCTCAGAAAGAGGAATCCAACAAAAATATCATCTCCATCATGTGAGTTTTCCAAGGTGGAGTTTGGCCCTAGTTTCCAAATTTAACATTCCCTCTCAATTAGGGAGAACTCTACCTGCCAAACCATCTGATTATCTGTACCATCCCTGTCATCCTTTCTATGTTGAACTATGAAGAAATAATGAAGAAGAAATGATCAAGAGTGTATCATATCTCCACTGACCCGAATTCAGTCCCCATTGATCCAAGATCAGTATCAACATCCTAGCATAGGGAGTATGGTAGTACACGATGCGTCCATCGATAGTACTATGGTCCCTATCCTCATTTCCCAACTCATTGGCCAGATGAGAGGTACTTCCCATGAGACCCGAACTGCATGGGTAGGATGTATCGGCAGGAGAAGGCGAACCACTCATCCTATGCATATATCAACCATCATGGGATATCACAGGGAAGGTGAACTACTCACCCTGTACACAACACACCACTAGGGGAAGGTGAACCACTCACCCTATGGTTGCTCATCGCTCCAAGAAGTACCCCAAGCCCCCCGAAACTCCCAGAGCTCAATATCAGTATCCATTGATCCCAAATCAATATCAAAAATCCTACCATAGGGAGTACCAGAGTTGTGGGGGAGTGCCCCCCCCCCCCCGAACCCGCTCCCAATCCGCGCTCCGGTCGAGAGCGGGTCGGGGGCGTGCTCCGGGCGGGAGCGAGTCGGGAGCATGCTCCCGATAAAAAAATTATGCTCCCTGCCAAAACAAGGAACGTCTTCGGGAGCGTCGCTCCTGGAGCGAAAATTAAAACCTACGAGCGATCAGGGAGCGATCGCTCCGGGAGCGAAAAGCACGTAATAAAATAAATAAATAAAAATAAAAATAAAAAATTTGGACGCCAAATATAAATAAAATAAATAAATAAAATAAAATTTAGTTTTATAAGGGCTTGGGGGTCATTTTTAGTTCATTGTGACCTTGAAAGAGTTAGAGGAGAGCCAAAGAGATTGCGCAAAGGAGCAAGGAGGAGCGAGGAGCGAGCGCCGAGGAGCGAGGAGCGAGCGCCGAGGAGCAAGGAGCAAGCCTACACAACTTAGTTTAGTTTAGTTAGTAATTTAGTAAATGCATAGCTTATTTCTAGAAATTCTAGAATGATGAATCATGAAACTGGATTCTAAATAAATAAAATTAATAAATATTAAAACTAAATACATTTTTAATTTTCTCATTCCCATTCCCACTAAATTTTGCAGATTCAAAAGCCTACAAATTTCAAACATCGTGGACCTGGTTATATTTCTTGGCATTTTCTTCTTCTTGGTCCCTTTTCTAGTTATTGTGGTGCTGG
>APFE030763875.1:0-10338 GCA_000404065.3 Pinus taeda | reverse complement strand
TTTTACTGGCTTCTTAAGTAGATTTTAGTGGTGAATTTATCAATGGGGAGCTTTAGACTGAGTTCTTTATGCAGGAAATAAGGATAGCAAAGGAGAACAGTGAGTACAGAGGACGCCTGCGGCAAATACCTGGTTTTTATGGCGTGGAAGGCGTTTGCACCGATCGAATTGCAGGTACTTGGGTTGATAATGGAGGCAGCAGCGACTTTAGCGGGTGGCTTTTGAGTTTTGATCGTTGTACGTTGATTTTCGCATGCAGAGGAGCTCCAGAAATAGTAAAAAACAATGTGAAATAACAGTTAATTCTCGCCTTTTTATGCATTTTTGGCACATTGGCGCCTTTTTGGTGATGACATCATGCTGACGTCATCATGGGCCCGGGTATGGATGGGTGATGTGGCAGCTGACGTGGGTGCCCAGGTGGCAGTGACACGGTGGCGGGGTGGACAGGGTGACACGGTGGCAGGGTGTGATGTGGAGGCTTGGTGGCGGCAAGGATGGGTGACGTCACGCTGATGGGGGCGTGACGTCAGTGCGGGGGGGAAGGTGGTACGTGGTTTCCCTGGAGGGGCCTGGGGTGGTAAGCGGTATGGAGGGGGGGGCAGCGAACACCGCGGGCGCCTGACGCGTGGCGGGGGTACGGCGGAAATACCGCCCATCCCCCGGACGCAAAAGGTCGGGCGGGTTCTGTGCAAGATTGACTGCCCACCGTTGGATGGGCGGGGCGGAAGATCGTGCGGCGGGTGACGATCCCAACATGACAGCACGTTAGGTAAGGGGGACCCGCCCCAATAATTTAATTGATTTAATTAAATCGGGCGCGGGGGGGTTAGAAACTTTAGGATTTTGGGTTTTATGGGTTTAAAACGCACATTTTATTAAATGTTTTTATTTAACACTTTATAATAAAATGGGTTTAGGGCGGAAAAAAGGGGTACATGGGTAAATGAGGGAGGGGTTTCAGATTTTTTTTGGTTTTAACCATAGCTTTTTGAAAAGAAGCCATAGTTTAGGGACAAAGGGGCTAATACCAACCCCAGATAGGTTAATATTTCCCCAAGGAAGGGTTATATAGCTATAATGCTAGGGGGAGGGTATTTATAGATATTTTTTGGGAAATTTTCCATAGATTCTAATAGAATTAGGGAAAGGGGGAAGTTATAAATAGTACATTAGTGATTAATATGGCTTTGTGAGGTGAATGAAGGGGTAAAGCTAAGTTCTAATAGGTAAAACTTAACTTAGGATTTTGAGGATAAATGAAATGATGAGAAAGATTTTTTACACAAAAAATGTGGCTTATTTTCATGTTTGGACTTCCTGGTTTGATCAAGTAGTTTGTCATGAAATGAAGCGGAACTGGACACCTGAGAAGATCTCAAGGCCCTTGGGGGTGTTAGTAAAATGAAGTTTGGGGGGGAAATAGGGGAAATTAGACATGCTTCCAATGCTTGTTCTCCACCCTCTGATTTTGATGCCAATACCCTGAGTGGCATGAGTTTTTTCACTTAGTAAGCCAATTGGTGATGGCCCTCCATTTTTGCAACCTTGCACTACTTACCCATCCTAGTAATCCTAACATTGTTTCTTCATTTAAAGTGGGTGCACTTGAATTAGCAGACCCTGATTGTCCTCTTTTTCTTTTGACTGCCCTCCTATCTAAAGCCTACCCTTATTTCTTCCAAGGCCCCAGATTAAGCAGTTGGGCACCTTTATTTCTCTACCTAGCTAGTCATCTGCCAAGCTTGAGCTGTTTGGTCAGGGAACATTCTCTATTCTGTAGCAAGCAATTTAACCATGGCATGGTCCAGTTTAGATTATTGGGCCATCCATCAAGTATGATTAACAGTAGTATTTGTAGAGCATGATACTTCCCAAAAGATAGTAGTGGCATTTTGACTGGCCACTTTCCTGGTCTTTAGTTTGGGGTTCATTTTCACTTTTCTCTTGACCACTTGATTTTCTTGCCTTTTGATTATTCTTTTAAGGCATACCCTCTTTTCATTTTTTAATTTTTATAGCATGTACACAAAATATGGAATCTTTGCAGTATGCAAATGATGAACATATTTAGCCCTTCCACTGTCAATCAAGAAAGATGAAACCTATTGGTATAGGAACCTAACACCTAACTTTGTGCGAAGGGTATGAAAAACATTGGTAAATTGTGGAACATCTTGGTCCCTTCCCTGCCGCAGCATGGTCCATTTTATGTATTTATCCTCATAGCTCCCAATAGGGTAGTAATTCTCCTTGATGGCATCCTAGAACGAATTCCAAGTGGTTGTGGCTAAAAATAGTGAGGGTGTACTTTCTTCCTTCTTCTAACATTAGGTTTCCCACTAGTCCTTGACGTGGGGGGGGACTTTGAGAAGTGAAAAAGTAATCTTTTGCCGGCTAGAAAAATCATGAATAGAAAAATATCCTTCTAGCAGATTTAACCATTCATCTACGGTGTCAGCATCTATCCAACCTTTAAATATGTGGATGCCAAATTTAACTTGTACCTTAAAGTGTGTGGTTCTTCCAGAGTAGTTGTTGGAAGGAGATGTGTCACCTTTGGGTAGTTGTTGAAGGATCTAGGCAAAGTTGTCTATCATCATTTTCCTCTATTGCTCGAGGGTTTCTTCAAGCAATATTTTGAAAGGATCTCCTTCCCCCTCGTCTTTATTCTCTTTCTCCATGGGAGGTCGTTGGGATTTGCAAGATTGGTCTTGCAAAGGTTTGACCAGTTCGAGCCCTAACTCCTTATATCCCGACCTCGTTGGGGACATGCAAAGAAAAATAGAGAAAGAGTAGGCTACTCTGATACCACTGATATGAACTTAAACAGGAATGAAAAAAATTATAGATATAACCATAAATACAAATATGCATCAGAATAACACTTAATTTCATTAATATCAAATACTGAAATATGCTTACAAATAGAATGGAAATATGACTAGCTCAGGCGATGGTAGCTTATCTCTGAGAAGAGATGTGGCGACTACATGCCTCTGAACTGTGTTACAATGAGGCTCAAAGGCATATTTATTATTGAGAAACAATGGAAAACCGTAAACATCCAAAAACCTAAACCTAGGAGATGAAGTGCCAAAACTATGGGCCCCGTTTGGGTAAATTGGTACATCAACTTCCCGGGGTCGTAACTTTGGCATATGATCTTCGTTTGATACACAAAATACCTCATTATAAATATTTATCCAAGGAATACAACTTTTGAGTCATAAACATGGGTCAAAGACCCATGTTTACCCCATTTTTCCCAAAACAACATGTTTCTTAGGGCCTCAAAATGGCTCTGGAAGTTCACAACCCAAAAACTTGCCAAAAATCATAAATTGTGCTACAATTAAGGAAACTGAAAAACTGAAAGAGGCATTGGTGGGGGGTCCAAGTGGAATAGGCAGGTCGCCACCAACACCCACTTGGATCAAAAGAAGCTTTCAAAATGTGTTACATGTTCTTAAGCTCTCCATAAATATTTCTTTATTTACTATATTACACTCTTAGGTATAGGAAAGTAAGTTGAGCTCATTTTGGATTCAATGGTGATCTCTGAAATAAAAAATGACTACATAGTATCATTTGGTGAGGTGACCACCATTCCAAGTTGTATTCCTTCTCTCATTTTATTCCAAAATCAAATTATTTTCTCTTGTTACCGATGTCAATGAGGATAGCATGTTGTGGCGTGAGTGATTTGGATATCTAAATTATCAATTATTGGGATTAACTAAGTAAAGAGGAATTGTTGAAGGCCTTCCACACACATAATACATAGATAGAGTTTTCCATGGTTGCATACATGGAAAGCATCCCTAGGAGAAGATTGAAATAGGTAAATTATGGAGATTTGTTCAATTCCTAATACCACATCTGATTTATATTCCCAACAATATTTTATACCTAAAATTTCTTTAAAATAGTAAATTATTTTTCTGAAATATTTGAACAACAAATACATTGATATTTCAGCAATAAAATTGTAGCAAAATCACAAGCAAAAAAACATTCCCAGAGTAGAAAATTTAAACCCTCCAATTTATCCTTCACTTCTATTACTCATAATAAATAAGGGCTCCTTTATTGGGAATATGACCCATAAACAATTATGGAATTTATATAGAAAATAAAACCTACAAATATTGGCCCCATAGAAAAGCTTGCCCCTTTGGAAAAATCAATCCTTGGAAAATTCAGGTTCCCCAATCTGTAATTCAGCGTCCTCTCCTAGCCTCATATAACCCACGCACTGAATGAACCTCTCATCCTTGAAGTACTATTACACTAACAAAATATGGAGCAAGACACAAATTTAGCAATTATAAGGAAGCTTAAACATATCCATTAGGAAGAACAATATTTATACATGCCTCTAATAAAATGATCAATTCAATCATGTCCTACATTCTCTCAATAATTTATGTACAATCTATCCACAAATGTCCTAGCTAATAATTCTCTATCTTAAATTAAACCTTCAAAGCATAACAAAAACTTAACAATAATAATTCTAGAGTATTACAAATGATAATTATTATAAAGTTTTCCCCCAAAATGATCATTTGGAGAAATTCTAAGATCATTTCTGAATTTGTAGAACTTTTTCTTTAGTAATTCTTTGGTGAAGATATTTGCAGCCTAATCTTTTGTTCTACAATACATGATCCCAATCACACCTTGTTGAACAATGTCTCGAAAAAAATGATACTGAATATTGATTTGTTTGGTCTTCTTATGAAACAATGAATTCTTGATCCTTTTAGTAACACTTTGATTGTCACAAATCAAATAAGTGGGTTTTCCTTTTTGCTCAAGTACATCTTCCAAATTTCATCCTAACCACACTGCTTCAATAGTTTCTATCGATCTTGCTTTATATTATGCTTCGGTCATAGAGAGAAATTGTAGGTTGTTTTATAATCCTCCAATAAACTACTACTAAAGCCATGTTGAATGTATATTCTAAAGTCGATTTCTTGTCATCCACACAACTTGCCCAATTTGAATATGTGTAACCAATCATCTACATATTTGTATACTAACCCATAGCCAATTGTACCAACAAATATCTCAAAATCCTCTTAACTACCTTCCTAAATATGGATATTATATTGATTGCAAAAGATATATTCGTTTGAATTGTAGTAAGATAAATCATACTTCCAACCAATTGATAATATAAAGTAACATCAACTGGATTGGAGTCATCATTTCTATATAACTTCAACCCGACTTCCAAAGTAGTTATCACTAGCTTACAACTCAACATGTTAAACTTCTTTAAAATATCCCAAGCATACTTAGCTTGTGACATAAAAATACCATCTTCTTTATTCCATACTTCAATACCCAAGAAATAATACAATTCACCAAGATTTTCCATTTCAAATTTAGCATTCATGTGTGACATAAACCTTTGAAACTATTCAAACTTGTTCTCTATGTAGATTTGATCACCAACATAAAGTGAAACAATAATAATTCCTTATCCTATTTGAAGTATATAAAGATTAGGTTCACATGAAGTCTTTACTAAACCATGATCCTATAAATACTTATCAATTCTTGAATATCATGCCCTTGGATCTTGCTCAAGACCATACAAAGCCTTTTTTAACTTGTAAACATGATTTTCCTTTCATGAAATCTCAAAACCTTTAGGTTTCCCTATATATATTTCTTCATCTACATAACCATTCAAGAAAGTTGATTTAACATCCATCTGACAAATTATCCCCTCATATTGTGCAGCCAATGTAAAAAACCATTTTAATTGTATCATTCATGGCTATTGGAGAAAATGTTTTTATGTAATCAATCCTTTAATTTTGAGCATAAGCTTTGGAAACTGAACAATATTTGTGTTTATAAATTGAACCATATAATTTATACTTAGTTTTATACACCGATTTAGCACCAATTGCATTCTTTCTTTGGATAATTTGACCAAGGCCCAAGTATCATTCTTCTTCAAAGCATTAAATTTTGCTTCCATGGATTCATTCCATTCTTTCTTATTTGATGCTCCAACATAATTATTTGGACCATCCATCTTCATTATTCTAGCCATAAGTGGAAAATTTATAATGGAACTTTGGTATCTAATAGTTCCTTTTTCAAAAAAAATTATCCAACGTATCACTTTCAAAATGACCCCTAGTTAGCCATTTAGGCTTCTTCTTATCATCATTTTCCTTAACACTAGATCCATTACCAATTTATATCTCATTTCTTACTTGATTCTATATGTACATATTATGGATAATATATTTCATTCTCATCAAAGACAACATCTCGACTCATTATGATTTGTTTTTCTTAAGGATAAAACCCGCCCCCTTCTTCTTCTTCTTCTTCTTCTTCTTTTTCTTTTTCTAGTATGGTACCCAATAATGGTACAATTCGCACTTTTATCATCCAATTTTCTCTTGTTTTCCCTAGGCCCATGTGTATATGTTATGCAAGCAAAAACTCTCATATGTGCAACACTTGGTTTATATTTCGACCAAGCTTCTTCTAGAGTTAAATTCAATAATGTTCTCTTAGGACATTTGTTGAGATTATAAAACTTTGTGTGCACTCCTTTAACCCAAAATTCATTTCCAAGAGACTTAGTTTTTAACATCTTTTGATCCACTTCAAATATGGTCCTGTTTTTCTTTCAGCAACTCCATTTTGTTGAGGAAAGCATGAATGGGTAAACTCTCACTTTATTCCTTTAATTTTGTATTCTACCCCATTATCTATTTTTAGGGTAAGAATTTTCAAACCACTCTGTTTTTCTAACATTTCCTTGAACTCAAGGAAATAAGAAAACACCCCATATTTTTCTTATAAAAAATACACTCAAATATTCTTAGAATAATCATTGATGAAATTAAGAAAATAGCATGCCTTTCCAAAATACATTGTGTCCATCAAACCACACAAATATGAATGTATCAATGCTAGATTATCTTTAGCATTCCATGTTTTGTTTGAGAAATGTTCCTTGTGTTTCTTCCCAAATATGCAACCTTCACATATTTCATCATCCAATTTGATATAAGGAAGACCATTCACCATGTTATTCTTCCTTAACAAAATCAAACTCTGAAAATTCAAGTGTCCTAATCTAAAATGTCAAAACCTACTATTCACTTCTTTTGTAGCATTCAAAATATGTGATTTTTTTCTTTTTCTTTTTTTAATGTGGTTAATGGACTTTGGAGATCGAGGCCGCTACATCCATGGAATATTTGTACTAGGAAGATCCACCCAAAGGGATTAATTCCTTTCAGCTCAACCATAGAGCCTAACTTTGAGAGTGTCGAGAGAATTGAACCAATGACCTATCAATAGAAAAGGTGCTTGATTGATGAGGACTTGACTAATTGAGCTAACCCTTAGGGCTATGTGAGTCACTTGAATCACAAGAGAGCTTGAAAATGATATCTTCAGCCATGTGTCCTCTTGCTACAACTACATTTTTATTCAATGCATCCATGATTAAATGCTCTTTATTATCAAATACTAAATTGTAAATTTTCTCCATCATTTGTCCTACAAAAACTAGGTTCTTGCTCAATGCTATCATTAACAATGTGTCATCAATAAAAAATTATTTCTAGGTAATGTTGGAACTGCAATTGTACCTTTCCCTTTCACTTCTAATACACTATCATCGCCAAATATGAATTTACCAAAATAAGGATCATGTATTCTAGTAAACAACTCCTCTTAAGATGTCATATGAGTTGAACATCCTAAATTAATATACCATCCTTCATTTTCTTCATTATGTGTCATCAAACTTGATATGAATAACTTATCAATTTGTGTTTCTTCAACACATGGATTGGAACCTTTATGTTAATTACATGCAATGTTGCATAACAATACTTCTCAAGATGACCAAATTTGTGACAATAATAATATTGTGTTCCTTGTCTTTGTTGATATCCATATCTTCCTCCATCTCTTCCTTTTCCTTTTCCTCGGGATCCTTCTCTGCTTCTTTCTTTGCACTAACTTGGACTTCTGCCTTTGCCTCTTCAAATGAATGAACTTTCCTATGGATTCTACTAATTTGTGTTCTAATTTTAAAAACCTTGATTATGAAATTGTCCTCTACTTCTTCCTCGTCCTCTATATTTTTATGGAGAATGAATTTTCGACGTGCTCATTTGAATAACTGTCTTCAACAACTAATAAATATCCACCTACTTCATCAATCCTCGTTACATTGAGATCCTTAGAAACCATGATATTAGTGAAAACCATTTCAAATTTTGCTATTAGACTTAAGATCTTCATAGTCATCCTTCTTTCTTGAACTTCTTCACCCAATGTCCTCATTTGGTTAACAAGATCCTAATTTTTTGTAATATAATCATTAGATGATTCATTACTAATCCAAACATGATTAGAAGTTTGTGTTACACTAATTCTTGGAAATACTAATTCATCAACTTCACTTCTAATTAAAAAAAGTGTTTCATTGTCTTTCTTTATAACTTCCCTTAATTTTTGTTTCCATCAATATCAAGTTCTTTGTACTCATCATCAAAAGACATATCATAATCATTCGATTACCAATTCTCATAGATCATTTATGTTAAATATTAATTGCATTAAGTTTTTTCCAGAGAAAATAAATAATAGTTGTGATTATTGAAAGCACTATATTACTTGTTACAGTTTTGAAAGAAATGAATAAAAAAACCAAATCAAAATAAAAGAAAATACACATATTATTCCTCTTCAACCTGTAATGAGAACATATGTTCCAAAAATTGTGACTTAATCACCATCCAAAAAAACTTTTTTATTAACTAAGAATACAAAAATAATACCACAAATGTGCAATTATAACCCATTGGTTTTACAAATCCCTTTAAACCCTCCTACAAAACTCCATGTAACCACAAGAGATAATATAATCTCTTTTAAATTGGTCTCATATGGTAACTCGATATCTACTAATCCTCCCTCATATTCTCCACTAATTCTTTGTCATTCTCAATTTTTTTTAAAAAAAAAAAAACATGTTTTCATTAAAAATAATGAAAATTGCAATGTTTACTATTTACTATTAGAGAAAATCAAAAGTTTATGTTTATATATTAATGAATGAAATAAGGTATTGCATACTTGTTATATGTTCAAGCTCTATCCACACATTGTTTGTCATTTATGGGATCTTCTTGACACACGTGTATTCAATCCACCACCCACAACTTGCACTACCATCTGTAAGCTCCACACAACACTCCATGCAGTTCTTCACACGAATCCTCCACATTGTTGGTCTTCTCATGCTATTCTTAGGTTGGTCCGCACCATTTGTTCACACAAAAACATATATTTATTCCGTGTCTAGAAATCAACCACACATGCTTTGTCCAGATGCATATTCTCTCCTCCACGCAGCTTGCTCTACGTTAATCACCATTCCACACCATATTAACATTTTAATAATAATAATAATAAATTGTTCATGGAGTTTCAAACTCACTCACCAAAAATATCACAAGGTTTCACAAAATCTCTTAGATCAAACGTTGATACTAAATGAAGAATTATTACACTAACAAAATATGGAGCAAAGAGCAAATTTAGCGATTGTAAGAAAAACTCAAATATTTTTATTGAGAAGACTAATATTTACATATGTTTATTGTTAGAGTTCTAATAAGTATTGAAGCTTGTAAGTTAATATAGCAATTTTATCAGTTGTGTTGTCATTTTTATTTTTATAGCTATAGCTAGAAGCCTATATTGTTTCTATAAATTAGTTTCATATATAGCTTATTTTTTCAAGTAAGAAGGATTGTTTAGTGTCATGAGGAACGTGTTATATTTGCGGACAAATCTAACCTCCCTAGGAGTCTAAGACTCTCTAGTGACAAACAAACCAAACAAGAGCGATCCTTCTCTAAACACACATTATTCTATGAGAATTCAAATGTTTTCGATCTTACCTTAGGTCCAACGCTTGTTGTAGCAGTCCAGCCTTGCTGATCCAGATGAGCTCCTCCTTCACTTTTCAGACCTGCATACACTAACAAAGCAAACGATTACATAACACCTGAATATTCATCATAAAACAAAGCATATTCATCACATAGACCAAGGAGTACATGAAATAATTCATTAACAACAAATCATTGAGAAGAATGGACTTATTTGTATTAAGGAAACAAAAAAGGAACCATTACAACCTGAGCCTTGGTGTTGTGCAAGCTCCTCCCAGGGTCCAACAAGAGATTTCCTCTACTTTGACAAGCTCACCCACTCCCAATATGGCAACAAGGAAGGATAGTGATCTCTCCTCACCAGTCAACAATG
>APFE030763867.1:23225-41428 GCA_000404065.3 Pinus taeda | reverse complement strand
AAGTGATATAGGGGAGGGTTTCAAGGCTTTAGTGATAGGTGATGGGAGAAATAATGGGGGTTAGGGTTTCTAGGGTATAATTAAGGAAGAATCTAGGGTTTCACTTTTTCCATTGTAAATTACCTTTAAAAACTTCAATTGCAAACCAATGATGAAGTATAGTGAGGAAAATTACTTGCTTGAGGGAAGAGAGGGTGATTTTTGATGTTTCTAGGTAGTTGGAGGCTTTTTGGCCCTTGCTGGCTCAACGCACAACACCTGCTACAGGCGCACAATGCCCTCCTGAATGCACATCGCAGTGGTTTTTTACACTTCCAGAATCGCCCTATGCGCAGCGTTCAGCATGTACGTGCAGCTCTCCAACCTGAACGTGTAGCGCCACCTCCACTGCCCCAAACGCGCAGCGCCAACCTCCCTAAGCGCAATGCCACTTTTCCTTGGCCCAAAGCTCACTCAACTTCTCCTATTTTCTTCACCTTTTGACTCCTTCTTTTCAAAAAGAGAATGATGAGTTTGAAAATGAAATGTGACACCTTATATAGGAGTAGATTCTAATTTTTTCATTAGAAAACCCCACTTTCTAATGTTTCCTGACCTTTTTCAAATCTTTTTTTTAATGCCTTTTCTTCATTGTTCCTTTTCAGGTGATGATGCTCAATTTGAATTGATCTTTGCAGTGGTTCATTGTCTTGTAGCAAGGAGAGATGCCTTGGTTCAGCCAAGATCATTTATTACATAAAGTGACTTAAATTACATAAAAATATAAATTAACTCAGAATACTTTGTTTTCACCTCAAAAGCATGTTTTTTGAGGTGAAAATTACATTAGTTAAAAAGATATATGTACAGTGACTATGACTTACTAGCAATCATTCTTGATTTATTTATCATCCTCATCCCCTTGCTGCCCTTTATTTACACCTTTAAATAATCCCTTTGACCTTGGAAATGAAACCCTAATACCTAATGAAAACATGCCCTAAGACCTAATGTAAACATGGTTGCATTTTGACCATGAAACCATGACTGAATACAACCCGAAGATGGGTCAACAAGTGTACTTTATGAGGGAGAAATTACATTCTTTAAGGAGGAAACAACCATCAGTGAATCAGCTTGACATAACCTAATGAAATGATGTAAAAATTTCAGTATGGGACCCCTAAAATGAAAATGCAAAGAGAAAATTTGATCTGTGATGGAAGTATGCAGATACTGACACTAACAGTATCCCTTTGGGATCTTGGAACACACTGTCAATTGCCTGTATAAACTTTATATATATAATATATATATATCTACTATAATATATATATATATATATATATATATATATATTATATATATGATATATATATATTGAATATAGATTTATTATTACTTAGCACCCCTTTAGTGATGACTTATCTCTCATGGACTCTTCTATTGACTTTCATTAAAAATAACAAAACACATTTCTTACTAGAAATGATCAACATTTTGGTCTGATTAGCACTTACTAGTGAGGTCTTTGACTTTCATGCATGTTGATGATGAATGATTTTTTTTCTTTCATAAAGTGTTTCTAGTTGGATATTGGCATCAAGATTACATCCCACATGTAAATATAGGGAGTCCCAAATGCAACACCACATAGATCTAATAGAACTACATCCAATTTTATTTCTTCAATAAATTCAACTAATAACTTTGATTTTGCACTATTTGGTTATCTTTATCTTTGCCTCCTTATTTATCTATCCCAATGGATACGGGCTAGTATGGCCATGAGTCTCCAGTCCTTGTTTCTTGGCTAGATCTACTACTATGATATTTTTATTGTGATATTGAGTGAAATAGAGCATCATTTTTTGTCTTCTTGAGTTGTATATTTATATGGAAGAGTTTGGTCATTTCATTCTCTTCATGTTGCTGAAGCCTAATTAGATTCACCTCATTCTATATTGATATACATAAAATATTCTCATCTATGTCCAAGTTGCTTTCCACTTGGTTCCTAGAATCTATGGCCATGATATTTTTGTTCTTAAGTTCCTTTTTTTTTTTTTTTTTTTAGGTTTATCATTGGATGAAATTTCCAACACTTCTCCTTTGTATGGCCATTAATGTGATAGTGGTTGCAGTGGTTGCTGTGATATTCTCATTGGTGTTTCGTGAGTGTTGTATTTTTGTCTTTCCCCCTTTCCAATTATTCTTCCTCTCATTGAAAGCTTCATAGTCTATTATGAAACCAGCTTACAAAAATATAGAAAATATAGATCACTGACTTAGAAATCAACCTCTTCGAGGGGTCAACCTCCTTTACATTACATAAATGAACAATTCTTGGATGATACAAATGACAAGACCTCCTTCCTACATATAGGGGTCTAAGGTGTCCCAATACAATCAGAGCCTACATAAAAATAATATTGTAGGGGCACAACAATAACAATAATGGGCTTCTATGCGACATAATAATAACAACATGGGGACTATATGGGCCCAATAATACAATAAGTGGGTTGCACTAATAACAATAGGGGGTTACACTAGTAGTATAGGGACCTAACATGCCCCTCACCTTCAAAAAGTGTTGTCCTCAACGCTTGAGTAGTTTTGGATGCTTCTATATAAAATTCTCATCCTCCGGTGTGGAATCTTCAACAGGTAAGTTCTTCCAATTGATGGGATATTCTAAAAGTGATCGATTTCGTAGCTGTAAATTTCTTTCTTTTTTTGTGACTGCTTCTGGTTCCAATATGATTTTTCCTTCCTCTTCAATTTCTGGAAATATTATTTGAATGATATATTCTCACCTATAACCTTCTTTAAGCGTGAAACATGGAAAACTGGGTGCACTTGGGAAGATGCATGAAGCTCCAATTTGTATGCCATAGTACCAATGTTTTGTAACACCTTGTATGGACCATAATATTTTGGTGATAATTAATTATCATTCTCAGGTTGCTTGAGGGACATTTGTTTGTATGGCTGTAGTCGTAGAAATACCCAGTCATCTACATCAAAACTTCTTTCACTGTGATGTTGATCTACCTATTGTTTCATTTGATTCTGCACCAAATTGGGGTTATCCTTTAAAAGTTGGAGAACTTGTTATTGATGCTCGATGTGATATTTCACTTCTTGAACCTTTTTCTTCTTGATATGTCCTTCTATATTGAGAGATTGAAGAGTGGTAATTCCTGCCAATGCATTACAAGATATGGTCAGATACATTTCTTGATGCTCAACGTGATCTTTCACTTCTTGAACCTTTTTCTTCTTGATATGTTCTTCTATCATAAGAGTTTGAGGAGTGGTAATTCTTGCCAATGCTTTACAAGATATGATTGGATTCATTTCTTATTTCTTTGGGGTTGGTTCCTGGTGTATATCCTCTTCCTTTGATGTTTCTTGATCCTTTTATTCCTCCTCTTCATAATCTGTGTAAAATAATTTCTTCTCGGTACACTTATGACCTTTAATGTATTTTCTATCACAATCGTAACAAAACACTTTTTCTCTTTTTTCTTCCAAATGTAGTGGTGTAAACCTTGTAGGTTGTGGAAGGTAAGGAGAAAAAACACTTCCATATTTATAGTTGTGAGTGGTAGGATTCCCTGTTTCCATAATTCCACTTTCAAATTTTCTTGCCAACCTGAATTCCTTCTCCAATGAATCAAGCTCCCAAAGATGAACCTCATTTTGAATGTTATCCTTTAAAGTCCCTATGAAGACATCAATCCTTTTCTTCTCTAGAATATCATTTACCCTTATATTCAATTTTTGGAATTCCTCAATGTGCTCTGCCACAATTGGCTAAAGAAGGTGCTGCTCTTTGTATACTCATAATGTGCTATCATTTCCTCTATGAAAATTGACTAGGTGACAAGTGGTTTACGAAAACAAAGCCCTCTATACCATACAAACTGATTTTGTTCTAATTATAATCATGCAATATGTACCTTTTGTAACAATTGTACATCATGTAGATCAAAATATTGCTCCATATGTAGTATCCAATTTACTGGATCCTTGCGATTAAACATCCTCATATTGATTTTTCTTGATTTTAGGAGCTCGATATTGAAATGACTGTAACTTTGTAATTTCTGATCTCCAAGTTCTGAAATTGTGTCCTGTGGTATCTCTCTGAGTCTTCTTTCCAAACCTGTAAGTTAGATCAATATTGGATTCTCCAAGGAAGAGTTATGCTAAATCTCCCACGATGACCCGATTATAGACTGGTTTAGTAGAGCAAACTTGTACGAAGTTCCAAGTGTCACTATTTCAACCTTAAGACCTGCAACTAATACAAAGAAAAATATAAGCCATCCTATTTTTGTTACATATTACAAAATTTCAATCTGATGCTTAGAGAGAAAGTTATGATGAGTTTCCCAAGGTCACCTTGTTGGAATGTAATTTGGGAGTCTACACAAACCCTAAATGTCATGGACCATATCTCTGAAAATATAGAAAAACAATATCTGAAATTTGGGCCTGAGCTTCACCATGAGTTCAGCTCAAATGGGTTTTAATTTCAGAGTCTGAACTTGCGTATAAAAGCAATTAAAGCGAAAATTCCAAGATGACCTGTTTGAGATGGAATTCTGGATCTTGTAAAAACCCTAAATTCCTCAGATCATGTCTCCAAAAAGATAGCAGGAAAATATTTGAAATTCAGACTCGAGGTTCAGAATGATTTCTTCTCAAATGGGTTTTGTTTTCTAGCTTCTAAAATGTCGTGGAGAAAACATTATAGTGCAAATTCCATGATGACATGTTTGGAGCAGCGAAACCCTAGAATCCAAAGCTCTGATACCAAATGTTATGAAACTAGCTTACAAAAAGATAGAAAAGATAGATTAATGACTTAGAAATCAGCCTCTTCGAGGGGGGAACCTCCTTTACATTATACAAATGAACAATTATTGGATGATACAAATGACAAGACCTCATTTATATAAGGGTCTAAGGGGTCCCAGTACAATCAGAGCCTACATAACAATAATATTGTAGGGGCACAACAATAACAATAGTGGGCTTCTATGGGGCATAATAACAACAACATGGGGACCATATGGGAACTATAATGCAATAAGTGGGTTGCACTAATTACAATAAGGGGTTACACTAGTAGTATAGGGACCTAACATAGTCCTTCTTCTACTTTGACCCATTTGATTTCCCTTTCTGATGGCCTACATGCTCTAGTCATTGTGCCTATACATAAGCTTCGTCCACGAATTTAGGTTTACACAACATCACTTGATTTCACAAATAGTTTTGCAGACCCCCAAAAATACTTGAGGAGTGCATTTGTGTTCTTTAGGGAGATACATAGTATTATAGCTATCATTTTAAATTATGTGGTGTACTCCTATACACTATGCCATTGAATTTACCTAAAGTAATGCCACTAGATCCAATGATCCCCTACATATCTGATAGCATAAAATTGTGACTTTATAAGAGCCTTCAAATTCTCCCCCTTAGTCACTGGAGGATATCCTTTCAACCTTAATGTTTCCATGTGGACTTCCCACCAGGTTAGAGCATGGCCCTTTAATTTTAGATGAGAAAATGAAATATTATATTCTTCCTATATACAGTGAAAACTAAAATTAACTTCTAACTATTGCAACTAATGATTTAAATTCATTGGGTCAATGTAATCCCCAATTTTTAATTTTCATCTTAGGAGGTAAGCTGGATCCTTGGGATGGTGCTAAGCATAACAAATTTTTTCAATTCGAGCATTGGAGAAAATTTTGATGTGGGAGACATGAGGACTTAGGAGAATAGGAGAAATTAAAGCCTTAGTGGGATGTGGGGACCACAAAAAGGAGGCATTGCAACCCCTAAAGTTAACTCACACTGATGGAGGAAGAGAGAGAAGGAAAGGAGTGCGATTTAGTGGAAAATGGGTCCACCAAGCGAGAGAGGATCAATTTCTATAAATTAGGTAGGGAGGACACCATTTGGGTACTTTTTTATAAGTTTACAACTGGGTGTTCTATTTGCTTGAGCTACTCATCCCAATTAACACCTTGTTATTTAACACAAGGAGATTTCTGGGTGGAGAACTCACTCTTTCTTCAGTGGACCATGAGTACCACCATAGGAGAGAAATTGGGCATTTTGGAGCCATTTTGAAGCTAGGATAGGAATTAAATTCTTAGGTTTGCATGTGGCCAAGATGTTGGAGAAATTCGCACTAGTGGGAGAGATAAGTTGTGGTGCAATAAAAATTCTAGGTAATTCAAAGAAGGTTGGGAAAGTCATATGCTAGAGTTTTTGTGTCGTTTGTAGGTGTTGGGATCAGGATCCCCCAAGGGAAGTTTTTGGGCTAAAAACCCGTGTTTAAGTCAATTTTTGTAATATAATTGTAAAGACTCCGCATTTTGTGGTCGCAGAGCATGAAGGTGTTATGTGTCAAAAAGGGTAGTCCGCCCTTAGTTTTGTAATGTAAAGTCGGTTGTAAGAGATCTACCCATGGTTCGCAGACCATGGGATTGTATAAAAAGAGCTAAGCTCTAAGTAGTTTGAGAGACATATCATGACACACGATGGAATAGAGTCATAGTTTTGGAGCAAGAAGTCTAAGTTTTGGGTTGTAGCATAGGTAGAGGCTCTGCAGCTGAGTGTGTAGAGGTCTAGGGTAGAAGTCCGTAGTTGAGTGCGCGGACCCATGCACCTGTGTGCATAGGGTGGACAAAGTTTATAAACGCTCGGAAGATATTAATAAAGAGATATATCCTGCAATTTTTGTGTCCTTGTTCTATTGATGCATCTGGATATTTTATGTATGAATTTCCTTTATTATGCTTATCAATGCGCGAACAAATGCAGTTACATTGAATAATTGAATGCAATTACAAATATCTATTTACGCAGTTTTAACCTTAAGTATTTAATGACATAAGAAAATCACTTAGATTAATTGAGGAATCTACACAGCATGTTGCCATAAGCAGTGAAAAAGTACCTGAGTAGCAGGTTAGGGCTGCATGAAGGTTAATTGTACCCTTTTGCAGAGGTATGGAATGATGGAATAAAGGGCTCGTCTTGTAAGCCCTAGACTGAAGCAACTTGCGCAAAGGCAGGAATAGAGGGAATCAAACGACATCACAACCATCTCAGGGTGCGGAAACTTGGTTCCAGCATCCCCCCATATGGCTTCGAGTGAGACCTCAGTCTGTACTCCATGGCTGATGCCGAAAGGGCTAGTATTGTAGGGATTTGTTTGGCTAATTAACGCTAAACCTAGGTCAGGCCCCATCAAGCCAACAAATGGTTCCCCATCTGGGACCAGAATGTGCATAAGATATGTATGATGTCATATCACTGGAATCAAACTAAGAAAGAGATTGGAGACTAGTTGGATAGGAAGATCCACGAATTCACAGTGCAAGATAACAGAAACCTATGATTGACAAAGGAATAGTGGCTGGAAAGATACCTGTATATAGAGATCCACGAGATAGTTTTCTTCTCCTTCCTTATTGAGCTATATGAGTGTATCACGAAGCTAGTAGATAGCCAAGGAAGGTGGAAACTTGATGATCCTATTTTTTGGACCCCGAAGCTAATACATAAATTAGAAGCATCTAAGGACAAGATCACCCACACTGTCGATCATTAGCTTGATCGCGTCACAGGGGGATTTGTGATTGAATTCGTCGTCGACACCTCAGTCAGCTACAGCGAGGCGGAGCGACACTTTCTCAAAGGACCATGAGGTAAGTATGTGAAATCTTTGAATACTTGGATTAAAATGCTATTTTGCGAAAAACGAGTTATGCAGCTACCTTGATGTGCATAACTACAGGAAGTGGAAAAAATTACAGGAACAAAGGACAAAAGGGTTTGGAGTATAGTTCGTTGATTTCACCTCTGCGAGGTGACGAGGAAGGGATAGCGAAGGTTTCTTCGTGAAGTGTTATTCAGTTAATAAGACAAGGATTCCCGCAAATACCACCTCCGCCCACACCATCTCCAACTTCACCACCATCATTGCCAACTTCACCTTACGACCTCCATGTCCACCGCAGTTTAGCATGGAAAATGCAGTGAAGCTGCCTTTGTTCAAAGGCTTGGGGAATGAGGACCCAAATCAATTTTGGTTCATTGTGAAAGTTGTGTGGGAAGCTCAAGGTGTTACAGATGATCATATAAAGAAGGTGACATTGGTTAGTGCCCTGCAAGATCATGCGCTAACCTGGAATATCATGTACTCAAATGATAACCCAAATGCCGGAGTGACAGACATCCAGACAACACTGAATAGAGAGTTCAGTAGACCTAAATCTGAGGCACAATCGATTGTGGGATTTAAAGAGATCACGATGCAACCAAGTGAGAGGCCTTGGGAACTAGATTAGAGGTTAAAATGTATAATCTATGAAGCCAACATGAACTTGATATATGGACAACATCGCGAGTGGTTTGTGGCTTCGCTACTACCACTTTTAAGGGCCGCACTGTCACAACAGAAGATAACAACTCAGGTGGAGGCCTTAGAGATTTCATTGAGACTGCATGAAACTCTGATGTAAGATCCAAACCTGGGGGTTCAACAGATCCATGCGTAGTTGAAGAATCTATGCCTTAAGATGCAAAGTTTGAAGTAGGATAGGATGGTTCAACCAGAGGTGCGTGAGGAGGTGTGGTGCCCGAAATGCAAGAGTAAGCGTCATGACAAGGACCATTTCCTGGTCTTTGAAAAATATATTGTAGGAGGAAGGCCCATGCCTTTAAGGCCAAAAGCTCAAGTAGGACCTAGTACGAGGCCTGCACTGTGGTGCGCTATCTGTCAGGTAGTAGGAAAACATGCAACAGATAACTGTCATATGCTACAGAAGTTTGTATACACACCGTAAAAACTGTTCTACAACTTCTGTAGGTCGGTAGGGCATGATGAGCGTAATTGCAGGAGTTATGAATTGATGATGGATAGAACTTCCACCTATAGGGTTCAGGCTGAAATGCAGCCCCTTGACCGGAGTGCAGGGATGGCTTGGACAGGATTTCGGGGGTGCGAATGAGGCCAAGGCAGAGGAGGACCTAGCAGATGTTGAGGAAAGTTGATTTGCTATAATTGTGGAGGACGAGGACACTATGCTCATAATTGCACCAATCCAACACATCCGTCGTGCAAGTATTGCATGTTGTTTGATCATAAAGCAAAAGACTGTCCTACGCTGATAGTTAGGATACATGACAAAGGGGCGCTACCACCTCCACCGACTCAGAGCCTGTAGATGATGAGGTCTAAGCCAGGCGAAGAAGATCGGAACATAGGTATAGTGCTCAGGAGTGGAATCGTGACAAGAGATGACAAAGGGAAACAACCAGAAGATAGTGTGTGGGTCTACAAATCTCCCGCGAAGGAAGCGAAGTTTGATTTGGAGCGCACCTCTGAAACTTTCATGGAAGCTAAGAAGAGCTTCATTGAGGCCTCCACTTTCGGAAGCAAGGATAAGCCTGATCAGGAGATGGACCCCTCTATGCTCAGAACTTTCCTGGAGACCTGTATGAAGTTACTGCATGATAGTAAGGCCATGAAAGGGTTACAAGAGCTCATCAATAAATGTGCTAGAACCGTGCTAGGTGAGACACACGTTGTACGAAAGATTGGCAAGCATAAAACATGGACAAAACAGGAGATGATACTGACCTCGCAGATAGGAGAGTATGAGATGGATGAGGTCATTTTGAACTTGGGGTCAGATGTGAATGTCTTACCAAAGCAGACTTGGGAACGGATGGGGAGGCTTGTGCTGAAATGATCTCCGATTCAGCTAAGGATGGCAAATCAGCAGAAGATCATCCCCATGGGACGAATGCAGGGGGTGACTGTGGATATTGAAGGTGAAAGCATGCTGGCTGACTTTGAAGTAATAGAGATAGTGGACAACAACAATCCCTATCCTGTGCTCCTGGGAATTGAATAGGATACCGATATGAACGGGGTAATCAATCTAAAGAAGCGAAATATGATATTCGAGAATAAATCACTGCACGTAACAATACCCCTAGATCCAACTAAAGGATTGGGCTATATTGAACCAGTCTGCGATTATGAGAGTGATGATGATCTAGACTGTATCTATAAGGTAACAATGAGAGACCAAGATTGGATAAATCCCACCATGGATGGACGAATTACATGGGATCATGAGATTTCTTGCACTTGGAGTCCGATGAAGAGATAGAATGCTCGTAGAATCGGCTACATGAAGTAACTACGTTGAATTGCAACATGATGACTCAATTGCTATGCTGTGTGTCCTCAGAGGTAAGAAACCTACCTACTTATGATGTCCTGAATGAGGTAGATATCTTTTTGGATGCAATTGAAAGGGAGGTACCAGAAAAGCAACGCTTCTAGGCATGGGACTGGGCATTCCACGTTATGCCCAGAAGATGGTGGGGTACACATAAAGGAAGCTTTGATGATTGGCGTGAATGTAGGAGGATCATGAGAACATGATTTGGGAAGCCTAAGATGCGAATGACAGACAAGTATGATGAGCAGGATGATCCGCATGTGCATTTGGCCAAATGAACCTAGGCTTATGAGGGAAAGCCTCAACTGGAGTGGGTACATTTGTTCTCTCACACCCTAGATGTTGTCCCAATTAATTGGTACGTAGAAATAGAGCTCCTCCATGGTACAGGTGAGTGGGATGTTCTGCAAAAGGGCTTTGTGATGACATTTAGTTTTGAAGATGGGTTTAACTGTAGTGATGAGGCGCTACAAGAAGTGAAAGCAACTATCTTTCGGATACCACAGGATCCTTTGGAACTGGTTCAGCTTGAGTGGGCTACTCATCTAAGTCGCGTGCTTGAATGCTATCGCGTGACCGCTGAAGAAGACTATGAGGATCCATGGAAAATTAACATTCCAGAAACAGAAGGTCATCGCGAGGTTAAAGGACCATAGATTGAGAACCCTGATACAACTGCGCCATTGAAAACAAAACAAGTGAACATTGGTGCAGAGGTAGAACCCAAATTCAAAAAGATTGGAGACTACTAGGACAATGCGATGGTGGATAAGGTCATTGAATTGCTCCACGAATATCAAGACTTATTCCCTCACAAGTTTACGAATCTAAAAGGGATAATCGAGGACCTAGGAATAATGAAGATTACATTGAAACCCGACGCAAATCTAGTTAAGCAAAGGCCTTACCGTCTCAATCCAAAATATAAGGAAAAGGTCCACTTAGAGCTAGACAAGATGCTCGTGACCGATATCATTGAGACTGTGGAGGAATCTGACTAGGTAAGCCCAATGGTGGTGCAAGAGAAGAAGTAGGAGGATGAAATCAAGATATGCATGGATCTCAGACAATTTAATGATGCTTGTGTGCATTATCCTTTTCTGACTCCGTTCATTGATGAAGTTTTGGACATTGTAGGTGGCGAGGAAGCATATTCCTTCACTGATGGGTTCTCTAGGTACCACCAGATCAAAATCGCGCCAAAGGATAAGAGCAAGACAACCTTCATGGCTAAGTGGGGTTGTTTTCAGTACACTATCATGCCATTTGGATTAAAGAATGCGCCTGCGATCTTCTCACACGTAGTTGTTGTTGCATTCAAGGAATTTATTCATAAGTTCCTGTAGGTATATTTTGATGACTGGACTATATTTGGGCTGGTTAAACACCATTTAGCGAGGTTACGCCTAATGCTGGATACCTGCCGAAGATACTAGATCGCGCTCAATCTCAAGAAGTGCATGTTTTGTGTTCCATTTGGGAACCTGTTAGGGAATGTGGTTTGTAGATAGGGACTGATGGTAGATCCCACAAAGGTAGTGGTGATATTGAACTTGGAAGAACCAAGGAGTGTGAAACAGTTGCGCGATACCCTGGGACATAAAATATACTACAGGAAGTTTATCAAAGGCTATGCCCAGATCACTGCACCTATGGAGAAATTGTTGAAGAAGGATGTCACATTCTGCTAGAATGAAGATTGTAAGAAGAGGTTGGATATATTGAAAGAAAATATGGTCATCACGCTGATTCTAGTCTTCCCGAACTAGAAGAAAGAGTTTCATGTGCATGTCGATGTGTCATGTATATCATTGGGAGCAGTACTGACACAGGATGGCGAAGAAGGCTTGGACCATCCTATCACGTTTGCAAGCTGAAGATTACCCAAAGTGGAGAAGAACTATTCCATGACTGAGCGCGAGGGGCTAGCTATGGTGTATGCGCTCTAGAAGTATAGGCACTACTTGTTGAGAGATCACTTTAAGATGCATATGGATCACTCTGCGCTGAAGTACCTAGTCAATAAGGCTGTGTTGGGGGGAGGTTGAATCTGCAGGTGGACCTTGTTGTTCTAGGAGTACGATTTTGAAGTTATTGTGAAGCCTAGACGACTGAACACAGGACCAGACCATCTATCGCACATCGAAACAGTGGAGGAACCTACTAACTTGGAAGAAGGATTGCCAAATGCACAACTATTTGCAATGTGCGTCACGGATGGTCATTTCGAGGATATTATACACTTCCTAATGACAGTTACTGCACTAGAAGGGTACGCTCCCCAACAAAATATGGAATTAGTGGTGCTTGTGGCAGATTTCTTTGCCATTGCTGGGCATCTGTACAATATGGGGACTGATGAGATATTGCGACAGTATGTACCTAAGTTCGAAAGAAACAACATCCTCATAGGCAATCATGGGGGTGCCACGAGAGGACATTATGCAAGAAGAGCAACTACGCATAAGATTCTACGTGTAGGGTTGTGGTTGCCAACCCTCCATCAGGATTCAAAAGCATATTGCAAGGCATGTGATGTGTGTCAAAGAACCATCACACCATTGCAGAGGGATGAGATGCCTTTGAATACACAAATGACATTGCAACCCTTTGAGAAGTGGGAAATATATTTTGTGGGACCTATTTAGCCACAATGAAAGATAGGAGCAAGGTATATTATCACTACAATAAAGTATTTGACTCATTGGGTGGAGACACAGCCTGTGAAGGATTTCACAGGCGCAATCACTGCAAAATTCCTCTTTGAGCATGTATTGACGTGATTTGGATGTTTGAAGATCTTGATGAGTGATCGCGGTACACACTTCCTGAATGAGACGATTAGTGTGCTGACAGAGGAATTTCAAGTATACCACCAGAAAAGTGCATCTTATCACCCACAGGCTAACAGGAAAGTGGAGGCGTTCAATAAAGTGATAAAAAGCATGCTGACCAAGGTTTGCAATTCTCAACAAAGTGATTGGGACCTACGCATACCTGTAGTATTATATGCTTATTGAACGACATGCAAGAAGTTGACTGGACAAACCCCTTTTAGGCTCTTCTACGGTGTTGAAGCGGTAATTCCCATGGATTATGTTGTGCCTAGTCTACGCATAGCAACGCTCATAGGTATGACGGATCGTGGAGCCCTAGAGGAGAGGCTCGCACAACTGGATGAACTGGATAATGAGATATTTTTAGTTGGATTTCATCAATAGGTCCAAAAGCAGCACGAGAAGGCATGGCATGATCAACATATTAAGCTGCACACATTTAAGGTAAATGACTTGGTTTTGCTATATGATAGTAAGTTTGATAAATTTCCAGGAAAATTTAGGATGCACCGGTTAGGGCCCTATGTCATTAAGGAAATTGCCAATGGAGGAGTGGTACAACTAGTCAAATTAAATGGAGAATCCTTCCCCAGAAAGGTGAATGGCAGTCACCTGAAGCCATACACTGGTGGTCCAACCATGTGACTAGATGAAGGTGGCACAGTCTTAGCGCTCCAGGAAGCTGAAAGGAGGCGTGGGACTATAAACTACATTGCATGGGTTGGGGAGCTGCGCGATTGGAAGATGGTGTGAAGTAAGGAAGTGTCACTGGGTTCGCAGTAGCATGGAGGGTGCTGCGCTACCCAGGGAGAAATCACACAAGTTGGATGGAAAGTGACCATAAAAGTCAATGTTCATGAAAAGACATCAGAAGTGAGGCCAAATGGAGCAGGCGACTAACATTTAAGACGTAATTTATGGCTTAGATCCTTGAAAGTATACCGGCAATCTAGCATTAATGAACCGGTTTTGGGGGAAACGGTCGGATTTGAATTCAAAATTCCCTATAAATTACAAGTGGTTGTCCAGCAAGAAACAATTAGCATTTTGAGTATTCAGCTGTTGAGCTCTAAGGCGCCTATGGACCCAGAGTTTTTCGAGGATCTCACATAGACTCCTGCATTTGTGAATTTGCCTGAGACATTGGGAGAACTGATAGAGAGTGTTATGTCATCACCCCCAGAAATTATCAATACACAACAAGTAGTAGAAGAGCCGAAACAAGAGATGGAGAAATAGGAAGAAGTAGCTGCTCTAGGAGTAGCTGCTCCAGAAGTAGCCAAAGTATTACCGGAGGTCCCTAAATCTCGAGAACGTTGAGATTGAAGCCAACCCCAACCAAAGAAACTGTAAACGATAAGAAGGGCAAGCAACCTGCCATACTAGTGCACACCTCACCAAGTTGAAACTCACCAAAGCCTATTGCCGAGGAGAAAGGGAAGGCTATAAACCTAGAAGTAGAGGAGGATGATATCGAAGACATCCCAATGGAAGATGAGGATGTGGGAGTGGAAATAGAGGAGGTTGAAGCCCAGGGTGCGGAACCTATTACACGGTTTCCATAGTATGTCCCTCTGCGCAAGCCTAAATCCAAGGTCCCAAAGGACATCGATGAGAGTAAGACTCCCCTGCAAACCCCCTTGCTACCAGATGAAATTGCTTTCGACGGTCTGCGTTTGGCATGACTGCTGATACTAAAGCTAGAAGACTGGGACTTGGCTGACTAGGAAAAGTTACCACACCTGGTGATCGAGCAGTTGATGTGCCACATCATAGATACCAATACAGGAATGACATCATTGGAGGCGTGGCTCAAGGGAGTAGAGAAGGCAGGGTTTCTCAACCTGCTCTAGGTGCCACACTATAACCACACCTCGGTGACAGTTCTAGTCATTAAGAAAACTGTTGTGCTTGGTGCATGATGGGTGTCTGTGGCTGGAGGAGTCGATACCCATCATAGATATGTTGATTTAAAGAATAACGCACCTGCTGTATATAGGGGAGAATCCAACAATGATCTTTGGTGGCAAGGGTGGTGAGTAGGCTCTCGTAGAATCAATGAAGGAGAAATTCTAGTTGGTGAAGAAGCCACGCAGGTACGCTATCTGGGGAACTACCAGGAATGATGGTTGTTCCCGAGTATGGTCGCCAATTTGTTATACAGAATTTATACCTATGGATAAGTACATCTTCCCTAAGTGGGTAGCTACAGATAGAACAATAGAATTAAAGATGTTTAATCTTTTCCTACAATAGACAAATAAGATAAAGGAACCTACTTTTGATCCTTTGCTTCATTTGATCTCCTTTGAATTGCTCTCGTCGCTCCCGCTCAAACTAAATTCGCTCAATTGGCACTTGTCAACATAAATAGAAGACAACAACAATCAAAGCATATGATCTATCTACTGTAAACAAATGGAATCGAAAACATTTGAACATACATTCATCATATGTATAGACAAAAGTATTGGAAACGGAACAAACAACTTTATTGATTGATAGAAGGAGAGTGACACCCAATGTGGTTTGATCCCATGTCACTCATCCAGCTTAGTCCAAACCCTCATCACACCAATAACACATCAATCCAGCAACATAACATTACTTGACAATGATTTCAAGTCTCAAACCAACAATATTTCTCTATATGTCCAAGTTCTAGCCTCCAGGTCACTATGATGAGTGGTCAATTTATAGGGAAATGCAAGTGGTTTTTGTCATAAATAGGGTATTGAATGGTTTTCCATAATTGGATAGTTAGTTTCCATGGAAAAATGGATGAGAGGATAGAGGGTTGGATGATCCAGAGACTATCCAAAATCGAGCTCATAGGATGAGATAAGAGTTTGGCATCATTTTAGAATGCTCTAGAATAAAGAAATATTCCTAGAATCCTATGTCAATTCCGTTCATCCTCGCCTAACGTAGGGTAAAGTGGGCCTAATTGATCTGCAACGCAGGTCTGAATAAGCCTACCTGCTGTGCAAAGCATTTCCCCTAACCAAGGCTGCGTAGGTGTCCTAAAGAGGCATTTCAGTAGGGTTTCAAACTAGGAAACTTTCATGGATGAAAACATTCAATATGATGACTTCTATAGGGTATGTAGCAATTGAAACTAGAGTTTGATGAGCCCTATTTGTAGTGATCTGATCGTCACGAGGGATTTGCCCAAATAGATCTGTAATAGGTTGGTAGGGAGGATCCAAAACAAAGCTAAGAAAAACTTTGGAGGAGTGTTGTAGCCGCCAAAACACGAGGAAAATTCACTTTAATGAATTCAAAGACTAAAGAGCATCCACTCCATGCATTTCTATTTCTATTGAACGCTCTTTGAGTTTGCATTTTTATTTCTATTGAACATTCTTTGATTTTGATATGTTGATGGGTATTTTAGAGTAATAAATTTATTTTTGTATTTAAATATATAATCTAAACTATAAAATATAACAAACTGATTTTACTAAAAGTATAATTAAATTATAAACTATGGGTATATTTTTTTATTTTATATCTAATAATTAATAAGTTATATAGAGTTCCAAAGGTGGGGAGCTTATTCTTTATCTTATTATCTTCATGTGGGAGCCACAAACAGGGTAACATTCTATTGTACCAACTATTTAATCATTCTATGAAAAGATCACTATCTTTTTACACTTACATATATCCATGTAAAAGTATATATTCATACAATGGTTAAATTAAACTCTACATTATTCATAATAGGCATATTGAGTAATTAATAAGATGTATACATACATACAACAGTCAAATTAAACTATACCATATTTTATTAAGTTTATTATTTTCTTCGAGTTTATTATTTCCTTTGGTTTATTAATTTAAGGTTCCATATTCCTAGGGTTTAATATTATTTCCTTGGGTTTTTATAATTCCTTGGGTTTTTAGTATTAATCCCTTGGGTTTATAATATCAATCATGGTCAACCATGGTTCGACGTTGTATTGTGACAAGCATTGTCTCAATATGAAAACCAACTATGGTTCAATGTCGCATTGTGACAAAGATTGTCTCGATATGAAAATCAATCACGCTTAAGCATGGTCCAATGTCGCATTGTGACATTGATTATTTCAATATGAAAATCATCCATGGTCAACCATGTTTATTTTAGGGTTTATAATATATATCCCTTGGGTTTAATATTATTCCCTTGGGTTCGTAATCCCTTGGGGTTTTAATATTAATCCCTTGGGTGTATTATTCTTTTAGGTTTATAATATCAAACACTTGGATTTATTAATCTAAGGATTCAACCGGGTTGAGCATGGTTCAACATCGCATTGTGACGAAGATTGTCTCAATATGAAAATCAATCATGGTCGACCACAGTCAATGATGGTCATTCATGGTTAGCCATGGTTAATCACAGTCAATATGAAAATCAACCATGGTCAACCATGGCTAACCATGTTCAACCATGGCTAATCATGGTCAATATGAAAATTAACCATGGTCAATTATGGTCACATTGTGATAAACATTGTCTCAATATGAAGATCAACCATGGTCCAACGTCGCATTGTGAAGATTGTCTCAATATGAAAACCATCCATGTTTATTTTAGCGTTTATAAGATTTATCTTGGGGTTTATATATCTTGGGTTTATAATATTAATCCCTTGGGTTTAATATTATTCCCTTGGATTCATAATCCCTTGGGGTTTTAGTATTAATCTCTTGGATTTATTATTCTCTTGGGTTTATATTATTGCCTTGGGTTTATAATCCCTTCTGGTTTTAGTATTAAACCCAGGGGATTGATATGTTAAACCCAAGGATTAATACTAAAATCCCAAGGTATTATAAACCCTAGGGACTAATATTATAAATCCAAGGTATATAAACCCTTAGATACTATGGTTTATAATGAACCTAAAAGATTAATATTGTAAATCTATGAATAGTGTTCTACTCTAGAAATATGCATCCTTAGATTAATATACGTAAGGGATTGATAGTATTATCCCTTGGATTTATAATATTAAATAATCATTATTATTATTTGTAATGATAATAGTAATATTTTTATTGTAATAGTTTTTTTTGTGCTATTATTTTTATT
>APFE030763867.1:2623-23215 GCA_000404065.3 Pinus taeda | reverse complement strand
GGACTAATATTATAAATCCAAGGTATATAAACCCTTAGATACTATGGTTTATAATGAACCTAAAAGATTAATATTATAAACCTATGAATAGTATTCTACTCTAGAAATATGCATTCTTAGATTAATATACCTAAGGGATTGATATTATTATCCCTTGGGTTTATAATATTAAATTATTATTATTATTTAGAAATCATTATTATTATTTGTAATGATAATAGTAATATTTTTATTGTAATAGTTTTTTTGTGCTATTATTTTTATTGTTACATATTTATTAATTATAGATACAAATGAATTGTTAGACTATATTAATTACATTAATATTTTGTTTGTGAGAATATTTTCGGCGCAAATCACATTAAAAATCATTTATTCAACGCGTTTCGAACATTAATATTTATAATATGATTATGCAAATTAATAATATATATACATATAATAGTCAAATTAAACTATAACTATACATTATTTATAATAAGTAAATTAATTCATTAATAATATATATACATAAATTTAACTATATTGATTAATTAATTTGTAAAAGATAATTCTAGATTTTTAGTAAAAAAAATTAAGAAGAATAAACTAATTCCAAAAGTATTTAACAAATAAAGCTATCGATGGCCACGGTAAAAGTCGAACCTAAACCACAAAGCGTATTTCTTAGTTTTATATAAAAACTTTTACCGCATCAGTCTTTTTCGCGAAGCACGTTTTTGACTTGTAAAATAATGTCGCTGGTGGCTAGCGTACCAGCCAAGAATCTTGATTACTTTTCTCATTAAGACATGGAGTACCATCCATAACCACAGAAACTGTCCGAGAAAAAAGCAGGGATGGCATGGAATTTGGCTCTTTGAGTGATACAACCCATTACCTACCATGAACTTTGGGTCTGTCGATGGGTTGGTGCACGTCTCTCCATGGAAAAAGGTTGCTCAATGAGCACTGTTATCCTTTAGCAAATATTCGTTTGTCAATATTTATGTTGCATCTGAAAAATAGTATTAGTGTAAAGGAGTTGTTTTTAGTAAATTTTTTTGGAAATTTTTTTGGTTTAATTTCTCTAAAATAATCCAATAATAATTTACTAAAATCACAAGCTTGATAAATAACTTCGCAAAATTAAGTATTCTAGAGTTTTTAGGATGCGAAATCCATATAATTTAAATAACACAAATTAAGATTTCACTTCAAATTTTACCAGCAAATTCCTCACTAAAAATAATTCCTCTACTTTTTCGTCTTTGAACCATGCTACCGAGTCATTTTCAAACATCTCTTGTGCTTAACCAGAGGCTTCTCTTATAGGCATATGATTAAAGATGGCGTTGAGAGGTTAAGTAGATTTTCTATTTGATTTTATTTTTAATTTTATATGTTAGATGATTATGATTTATAAAAGAAAATTGTATATTTCACGTTATAGTTGGTATATTCATTTTATTGTTTTTGGAGCTTATCACATAGAGGTTTGATATACTTAGGTAATCCCAAATTTCTTTATTTCACGACGCTACGCTGTACACCTACGAGGTTGCTAAGTAAGTCATGGATGGCATCGTTTGAATATGTTTTTCTATATAAATGTCTGCGGGCACAACATAGACTGGCCGTAGATTGAGTGGAGGTTAAAATTTTGGTGATCGCAAGTCAGGTGATTTTTTTCTCTGAACTGCATTTTGAAATGGGTTTACTTCAGAATATGCAATTTTTTTGTCCAGAAGATGTTCCTGTCCAGAGAAAGTTCCTGTCCAGAAGATGTTCGAGTCATTCGGACGACGTCTAGATGGACTGGGCATCCAGAAGATGGTCGAATTATTCAGACGTCTTCGAAATCGACTGATCATCCAGAAGATGGTCGAGTTGTTCAGACGGCTTCGACATCGAGTGGGTATCCACATACCTTGTTTTAGAGAAGAAGATATTGAGACCGCCTCTGCAGGTCGTCGACCTAGCGCCTCTAATGAAAATGAAAGTGTACAGAACGCTTCTGTTGTGATGCTCTCTAACGGCAAACCCAATTCGTCCATCAAAGAGTTCATGAAAATCAATGCCCCTATTGCGGACTCCATTTTACTGCGATTCCTTCCATTACAAGATGCAATACATGATGGTGATGTAGTCACTCCAGAAGTCACTATAGAGATGTGTGGATGCAATTATTGCAACTGCATTGTATTCTGGACAATTGAAGAGATAACTAACCTGCTTAGTCTTCGGATGCCTGGGACATTGAAACGACTCTCCAATTCCCTTTGCCTACTGCCATGTCTTACCTGCCTCACAAATGGCTGCCATGGCTGCAACTGGGGCAGCCTGTTGCCGTTGGTGCACGACGATGAAGGGTACAGAGTGAGCGTGAATGAGTCAAAGGTGGTATCTGAAATTTTTGACGATATCAGTGCCCGGTCTATCAACGGAAAAGGGCACATTTGCATCTGCATTGCAATGAATGATGCCAGACGTGATAAGTGGACAGAGCTACTGGTAAGATCTTTGAGGTCTAAAGATGCCGAAAGCAGAGGAGTCAGAGTCATGGCTTCCGAAGCTTTGGAAGACTACTTGGCTGGACGTCCAACTTGGAGCTAAAGCGTAGAAGACAACATGGTGTCGTTCATAATTCCAAGGTTGACTGAAGTATTAATAAACATTTTACTGACTTTTATGTTCGGAGTGGATGGCTTCTCTAGCTCTCTGGTGGCGAGAAGGACAGTCAGAGACTATCCGGTGGACAGTAAAGGAAGTGGATTCGCTGCAAATGCATTTCTAACCAAAGCTGTGGTCAAGTCTGATTTCCAAGTGGTCTGCCAAGTACTAACCTTTAGGGGTGATCTTCTAGGCATTAAAACCTTATCATTTATAATCTGTTGTGTGAACTTGATTTGCTCTATTGCTTGGGTTGTTCTTACTGTATTTGTATCTGTCACTGCCATTACCCCCTCACAGCATGTACACGTAGCGATAACAGTAGCCGTTGGTATTGCTTGGGGAATGGATTCTATCATTATTTTAACTCGGCTTACTTCTATCGCTTTTCGTTTACTCTATATCTTTTTCTTTATTTGGATATTCATTCCAATTCTCGAGGATTTTGTATATTTTGCTGTTGTATCAGCCCTGGTTGTTTTGGTCATTATGTGGCCATCCTCTAACCGGAAGGATAAAATGTTTCTGTCGGTGATATTTTTAATTTCGATGGCCGTGAGTTTGACAATCCAGGTGACGATACCCTTGCTTCTAACAGCCTTGTGTGGTATCGCCCTTGGGTGGCTATGTTTCAACTCGATGGAAAGTATTTATTTTGGTGATAATTTGCGAGTCAGTGTACCTCCAGATCCGCTTCTAACTAACCTATTTTCTTTCTCCTTAATTTGTATTTGAGTTTTTGGTCCTCTTTGGAAATCTCCCCCATTTTCCTTTCCTTATATTTATGAGATAGTCCTTGTCATGACTAATTGAATGGGTTAAAATTATCGATTATAAGATAATTATTTAGATTTAAATAGTAAGTTTAAGTTCACTTTACATAACTTAACTAAAAAATTTATATTAATAAGTTACCCAAATCATTAATAATAAGAATAATACTATTACTATAATATAATATAATAATAACAATAATAATTTAATAATATTTAATATATTATTTTAGTTATTAAGGATAATATTAAATTTCATGCAATTATACTAATAGTTATAATCCCTAGATCTATTAATATATATAGTTAACATTTTTCTCATTATTATTATAGTCTCCGAGATTTCTTATTTTTTAACTCAAATATGGTTAACATTTTACTTAAAATAACACAAAATACCAACCAAAAAGTATTAAAATAATATTCATATTTAGCATTCTAGACTTTAATGAGATTCAGAACATTATAAAATATATTATTAAACACTAATACATTGAATAACTATTTATCTAATAATATTATTAGAATTAAATAATTTGACTAGTCAAATCTAACAGTTTCACGGTCAATTATATCCGTTTGTCCAGTCTAGTCTAATATAGTCGTTTTCCAGTCAAACCTACCAGTTGGAAGATCTGCTATCCCTATTTAACATATAGCCATGATCTGATTCTTCAACTTGTCTTGACAATGAACTACACTCGTTGGTTCGAAATGCGTCGAAAAAAATAAAAATTTGATGAGATTTTTCCGAAAATATTTCTATAATACTCAGTATTTACGCTGTTGAATTAATTGTAATCTTGGAATAGAAATGGGTATACTGTTAAAAGGAATTAATTGAACCAGTTTAGTAAAGGCTAAATGATTTACCAAAAGGAATTCATAGTCTCGAAGACCTAAAGAATAACTTGTATGTTTTGTTAATTAGAGAAAACAGAGTTCTCGGGAGGAATTCTTCTTCTAGGGTTATAATAGGAAAACCCTCAAGAAAGAAGGCAAATCAAAATAAACAAGAATTGTTTCCAATCTGTCTAGGGACTCTACAACCCGAGGAATTACAAATCCAGAAAAATATTGTATAACAGAACTATCAATAACTATTACTGGATGAACAAATAGGTTACTCTATGCTTGGGCCTTTGCTGCTAGGAAATATCAACTAATGGAAGATACACTGAATTCGGGGGACGACCATGTCCGTTAAAATATTTGAACTAGAGAGGGATTAAGAATACAATAAGAATGTAATTGTCTCATAAGCAAAACAAGTGATAACTAAAATTTAGGGAAAACTGAACCCAAAAGTACTAAACCCCAACAAGCAAGTTATCGTTGTGAAGTAATATTACCAAGCTTAGGGGGAAGGGTCAAGTTTTCCTTGTGACAAATAAACTAAAATGACTGTAACACACATCAAACCAATTGAATAGGAAAAGTTGAATTTCACTTTTCAAGAAGAAGTTAGCACGAAGAAAACTATAAATTTGAACATTATATTCTTGTAATGAACATGCATATATTTATAAAAATGGAACTATGCAAAAGCACCAACCTTTTGAGGAAAAAACCAGATAGATATCAATCGATCTTGGCATAAAATCTTAAAACAGAGTTCCTAAATTATGAAGGAAGACAAATCTTTAAGGACAGAGTTTTTAAAATCAGAAGGACGATTCCATATATAAACATTCATAACCTTAAAACGATAATAGAGCAGTGTGGTACTATTTTATCAAAAACAATTTACAAATTCCAGTTTAATCGCACACCCAAAATTTGAAACAATAGGTATGGGAGCCATATTCTGCCTTGATGAAACGATTACAGTAAAAAGCGGAAAAACGACTATCATAAGTACTCTTAAACCCATGTAGCACAATATAGCGAGATGGCCAAAGACCCATAAACCAAGAGTTTCATAAATACAGTTTCCACATTACTTGGAGGTTGGAAGAGGAACATGTTTGCGACCCTAGAATCGGATTTCGGAAGGAAGCCTCGCCCTCAAGCAACCATATTCGAGCAGGAATAAGCCTCCAAGAAAACCTAGCAAAACACAAGAACATATTAGTAATATTTAAGCAAAAAAAACTATAGATTTATGATATTCAAGGTTAAAATATGGAACCATGTACCTAGTTAGGGTTGTCACCGCAAGGTTGCTCTTTCGATGCGGAACCTATCAAACACTCCTCTGCAAGCCTGATAGATTAAAAGAAAACATAATCATGACGGAGATAAAATGTGTAATGGAATAGCTAACGAATTGCAAAGGAATGAGGTTGGACCTGTGAATAATCTTGAGCCATGGGTCAGAGCTGGAAGACTCTGCCAGAGGTAATGCAAATGTCGGAAAACATCTCTCAAGCAAACCAAAAAGGTAAGTCTCTCATCGTCATTGGATCATGCATCGTATTAGAGGTCTGTCGATGAGGGGATACTCTCAAGGTATAGTCAACAATTGTAAAGAAAAACGAAAAGTCAAGAACCCTGCTCCTGCCAACTCATGGGTAGCTAGGTCCACTATATTAGGACTTAAATTAATAGCCATGTACTTGGATAAGGAAATATCGCATTAATGTATAGTTGAATATATACCAATGTAGTTTCATATATATAATATTATATATATATATATATATTATGGTGTGTGTGTGTGTGTGTGTGTGTGTTGTGTGTAAAATCCTTCAATAAATTGCGATAGGTGTATCGTTTACATTAAATGTAATGGGTATATATTTTCCTAAGTGTAGATTAGTACATTCATAAAAAAAATTACTATTCACATTATCAATGCTAGTATTTTGTCTAAAGATGTGACAAGCGGTATCAGAGCTCTCACGTTACAAAGCTGAGACCTCTGGAAAATAAATGAATGACAACATTTGTGATGTACACAGAGAGAGAGAAAGGAAGAAAAGCAACCAGCATGAGGAGGACTGGAATTACACCCCACAGATCTGTGACAGGAACAAGACTAACATCTTTAAGAAGCCAATCCTGAGGTATGGGTATAGTTGGGGGAATATCTGCACAATACCAACACTGCTATCTTGGAAACTGTATAAGAGCTGAAGGATGAGATGGCCCAGTTAGGGGCAGATAATGAAAGGTTGATGTAGGAGTAGGAAAATATTAAGAAGAGTCTATATGATAAACAGAATCAGCGACAACCAATTCCTAGTCCAAAGCATGGGAACATGGCTGGCGAACAAGAGTTTTGAACTGAGAATTTATAAATTGTTGGATTGTATGGGCCTAACCTAGGTTTAGAGGTGATTTAGCCAAACAAATTCCAGTACTACTGGCCCTTTCGGTAACAATCCATGGAGCACGGACTGAGGTCTCACCTGAAGTAGTATGAGAGGGTGCTAGAACCAGGTTTCCACACCTTGTGGATGTCTGATGAGATTTTGGAGGTCTACGGTTTAGCCCTGCGTGCACGTTGGTACGTGCACTTGCTATGCCTTCGCTGCCTATGACGCTGCTTTCACGCAGCCCTATTTGGGGTGCAACCCATATAATACCCAAGTCCCTCGTTGTTAATCCATTATTACTTAATTACTTATCTTGTGTGTATAAGATTAATTATTATTACAACATATTTAGCAACCATATCAAAGCACGCGATAAAATAAACCCGTATAAATATAAAGTTGACAATGTACAATAGATACACCAAAATAGGAATAAACTTCTCTTTATTAATCTTCAATCCAAATTACAAACTTGACATCGCCCTGCACACTTAGCTACACAGGTCCATGCACTCAACTACGAACTCTACTAGGCCTTTGCGCACTCAGCTGCAGAGCCTCTTCCTACCACTACAACCCAATACACTTAGAATCTTCCTCTAAGCTCGAACCATTCTTATTCTTTTCTCCCACAATCATCACTATCCTTACACTCAGAGCTTCACTTTATTTATATATTCCCATGGTCCACGAACCATGGGTAGGCCGACATGACTTTACATTTCGTTACAATATTTTAGCGTGGACAACCCTATGCCTCATCCTATACTTCGCGCTCCCCGCCTACAATTCGCGGAGTCTTACAAAACCTTTGACCAAAACTTGGGCTTTGAGCCCCAAAACCTGTTGTGGGGGGATTCCATGCCCAATAGGCCCCCAACACAATCATCGTGACTCTTCTCGAGTCACTCTACTAGTGCAGTGATCTTGGCACGGAGCCCCTCCAACTGTTCTCGTACTTCCTGGAGGCTCGCAACGCACTGTTATGCTATTTGTTGGACCTGCTGCATGCGCTCTTCTGTTGCTTCTTCATGAGGCTCCGCTATCTATCTTAGCGCATATAGTCCCTGCATTTGCGCGAGATTGCCCTGAATCTCGACCGTAATGGTGAAGGTCTCATCAATCCAAGGCTGGACGCGTGCTTTGAGAAGGGCCTCTTTCTGTCTTGCAGCATCCACCTGCTCTTTCAATGCACTTGCTTGCTGCATCATAGCCAGCCGTTGGGCGAGGACGACTATCTGCACCATTCCCTTGGCACTATCATACTGCTACTGCAATTCGCGCACCTCTATTTCCAAGCACTGTATGTTGGGGTCCTCCTGCAAGGATGTGAGGACGTCGAATGTTTGGTCCAACACACTGGTGCAGTCCTACACCGCCCTTCCAATTTCTTCCAATCTTGTCTGAATCGCGCTAACGCACTGTTATTTAACTTCCGAAGGAGTGGAAGGCTGCACCTTCATTCGCAGCTCAGAAATCTAGAGGTTTAGCTCCAGCTGCACTCATGTTGTTTCCTCGCGCGTGCTTCGAACTCCACTTGCCAGATAATGGATCTGCATTTTGGTTGGTAGGCCTATGGTGATGGTAATTTGGGAACACACCGACATGCTTCATCCACTATTTGTGCGATCTACCGATTCTGTGACACTAGCCTGTCACGCTGCAGGCTGATTTGTTCGATGTTGATCTTTTTCTTGCTCAATACCTCGATCGTGTGGCCTTCTCGGGTGCGTAGCTCTGTTGTTATGCCATCCTTTAATTGGTACAATGTGTCCCACGGAAGGGGAGCCAAATTTAGGCCAAGTCCCTTGATCCTGCCCACCGCAGCTCTGTCCTCGTCACTTTTTGTTGTTAGTGCTCCTTCCAGCAGCACTATGGTGTTGGCCATTTTTGCGCGCAGTAGCTGCTCCACTGCTAATGTACCTGCAACACCGTAGGCAACTACTGTTCCTTCCTGTTGGGGCCAGACCTGAAGTTCCTGCAGCTGCACCCTTAGGGCCCCCAACACATTCTATTGCTTCGTAATAGCTTCGTGGAGCACTTCCCTGGTGACCTCGCGAACTGTGTCGTCGATGTCATAGAGGTCACCCTCTGTCAATGTAATTGGTTCAATGTCCATTTTGGAAGCCTTGGTCTTCTTTAATGGGCATGATATTTCAGTACCACGCAACCGTTTCAGCTATGTAGGTGTTGTGCTCGGGTCCGCGGCTTTTGTTGTGTCCTCTACTCCTTGTCCTATGGTCAAGTTCAAGCCCCTTCATCCTGCGTCGTGGTGGCCCCTGTTGCATGTGCTATTGTTGCTTTTTCGGTGGCCTTTGCTTATTCTGCGACTACCTTCGCTGCCTCGCAAGTAGCCCTTACCTCGGCGACCAACTGTTACTTGCATTTTTGCTGGATCAGCTGGGTGATGCACAATTTGGTTACATCCTTCTGCTTTTGTGTCGTTGTTCTATCCTACTCCACTAGATGTGAGGCACACCACTCGGGAGGCCATGAATTCGAGCATGGAGAAGATGGCATCATCAATTGCGATGAAAGGAAGCTTGGTCCAGGTCTTCACCAGATCCTTATGTGCCTAGATATACACATTATGTATATTTTTCTTGAAGTCTGCAAAGCTCTGCAGACTGTTGTATACTGTGGGGGATAGGCACGACCTCCTTCTAATCCACATCTACATGCTCGCCTCCATGAGCATGCAGAAGATTTTAGGCTCACGGGTCCGCGTGGAATCCTTCGTAGCCTAGAGTGACGTATATTTTGTAGCCTCTGGCAAGTCCTGTTTAATATGACAGAACTGACTGTCCTTAGGCAGTTTCCCTGTCACCAATAAAATAGTTAAGAGCAACCATGTGTAGTGGAAGGTCTTGCCCTGCTTTGGAGCTTCCTTGCAGTTCGTTAGGAATTCTTCATAGAGGAACTCAGCCCAATTGAATTGGACCCCCTCCGCGCATTGTTCTGCCAGCACAACTACCGGCGTTGGTACCTCATCTCCGCGGCATTTTCTCATCACCTTCCTGGCCAAGAGTTGGGTGGCTATGTGAACCCCTTTATCTTTAATGCTACTGATTGTGTAGCCCCTCTTCTTCTTTGCCAATTTGTACTTCTTTTTCATGGCTTCTGCAAGCACCAAATCTCTGCTTTTGCCGGCTATCTCTGCGGGGTCCTTTCCCTTATATGGAAGTCAGGAAATCCTATGGATAAGCTCGGCCGTGATGGGAATAGGCTTCTCCAGCAATAAGTACCCATCATGCACCAGGCAAAGTAGCTGCCTGATGACGAATATTGTGATAGGTGTGCGGTGAAAGTGAAAAATCAATAGTAGGTGGATTAGTCCGACCTTCTCCACATCGCGCAGCCATTTCTACGGCTCTAGCATGGTAACTGACCCCTCCTTGCTCTATTTCATGAGGTTCTCAGTCTTTAAATGTGGGAACTTCTTGCTCCACGAGGTCCTAGTCTTCAAATTTCATTGTAGGCATAGAGCCTAGGGTTGAGCCCTCAAACAAAATTCCATCTAGGAGGAGCGGGGTTTGGAGTGTGCTCTTAGCGGCATCCAAATCCCTGGGTACCTTATCTTTCCCTTTCTGCAGAGGAACGTACTTGGTCAATTTTGCGACAGCGCGCACTAGCTGGATGTCTTCTTCCATTTCTTAATCCACCTCTATATCATCTACGAGAGCTTGTAGGTCCTCCTCCTCATCATCTGTCTTAATGGTGACAAATTTTCCCTTTTCTTTCATGGAAAGTTTACCAAACCGTAGATTTTGCGGGGACATGCGAATTGGTCCTGATGCCTGTTTATCCTTCTTGGGCCTTGGCGTCTGAGGTGATTTTGGAATTTCCGGCACATCCCCAACCTACACCATATATGGGCTTGACTTAGGTTCAGAAGAATTATTTAGCCAAACAAATCCCGCAGCTACCGACCCTTTCGGCAACATCCCACGAAGCGCGGACTAAGGTCTCACCCGACGTAGCAGGGGAGGGTGCTGGCACCAGGTTTCCGCACCCTAGGGATGTCTTGGATGTGGTTTGGGGCTCGTGCATTGTTCTACAGCCTCGCACTATGCTAGATCCGTGGAGATCGGAATACCCTTATCGCGTTTATTACAGATTGAATCACTTATTACTAGTTTGATCTAGTTAAAACAGTCTTTAAGAAAAAATTTATTACTTTTGGTTACTTCACACATCAAGATTAATCTAGTTCACCTATATTCAACCATAGAAAATGCAAAAATCATAATAGTTCATTTATCATAAAAGAGTAAAGTCACACAGAATTTAGAAGAAACTTATCTTTATTATAAATCTTCAACAATACATCTAAATCCACCCTGCGCACTCAACTGTAGGGGTCCACGCACATAGCTGCAGACTTTCTAGGCCTCCGCGCACACAGCTGCAGAGCCTCTACCTTTTACCCTAATCCCTCATCTTGGACTTACATACGCTTTCAAGGTATTGCCTTTAAGGACCCATTACATTCCATCTTTCAAAAGAACTACTTTTCCCTCATAGAGCCACGCTCTATTTATACTCTCCCTTGGCCTGCGATCCCTCCTCAGGCTGACTCTATTACTATTTCTTTACATTATTTTTGGGTGGACTACCATTTGACTCAAACTACTATAGTTCGCACTCCATGCTTTCCGCAGAGTCTTTTACCCTAATATTACCCAAAATTCCAGGCTACGCACCCCATACTCATTCTGCGGGGCTTGTGCTACCCAAGAGTCCCCCAACACAATCATTGTGACTCGTCCCGATTCACTTAGCTGGTGCGTCCATCTTTATGTGAAGGTCATTTAACAATTTTTGTGCCATGTGTGTCTCTTCAACAAATTCTGCGATGGTCCATTGTACCAGTGCCACTCGGGTCGCTGATGTATCTGTGTCTAATGGGTTCACTTGCTCAGAATCATAGACTGCTTGCATCTATGCTATCTTGCCCTCCATTATTGTAGAAACGGTAAACACTTCATCGATCCATGGCTAAATGCGGTCTTTAAGTTCTACCTCCTTTTCTCTTGCAATGTCCATTTGGGCCTTGAGAGCCTGAGCTTCCCTCATCTTAGCTAGCCGTTGTGTGATAGTGACCATTTGTGCCTCTCAGTGAGCTGTATCATAGGCCTACTGAAACCTGTGTACCTCAGCTTCGACGCGCTGAATGGTGGGGTCCTCCTGTAGAGATGTAAGTAGGCCAATAGATTGATCCAAAAGTCCTGAATATTCTTGGACCATCCTTCGCATGGTTTCCATGCCTTCTTGAATTTCCGCACGATGATGTTCATCATCGGGTCAGGGTTGTTGTGCCTGGAGCCAAAGCTCTGCAATCTGTAGGGAAAGCTCTTCTTGTGCTTTTGCGGCCTCTTCCTAGACCGTGCAGATGTCTGCGGCCATGTGTTGAACCTTGATCAGAGTTGGAATATCCTCAAGGATAGCTACCCTCAGAACTGTATAGCATGCTTCTGTGATGGCTTGTTCGACGTTCCTATAATGTTTGACCCAAACAACATGCTGAATATTGACATGTTCGATCTCAGCTTTCTACTCTCGTAAAGTGTGGAGGGCATGACCTTCCCTAGTGTGGAGTTCACTAGTGCGCCCCTCCTGCAATTGAAAAAGTATGCTACTAGGCAGAGCAACCAGATCTAAATCCCAACTACCCTCATCACTGGGTTGTGTAATAGCAGTGGCTGGCAATGTTACAGTATTCAGTACGGGCGCGCCCATCAGTGACTCAGTCATACCTGTTTTGTTGGTGAGGTGAACCTTGCCGAGATATTGTGCTTGCAATGTTTCCAACTGCTTCCAGATTTCCCCCAACACAGTTGTCTATTCCGTAAGTAGAGCAGGCAATGCAGGCCTTACTGTTGATTCATTCTTTGCCCCTATTATTACTTTGGAATTTTTCTCCATACTTGGTGGGTCCTCCCACTACGAGCGCTTGACCTGTTCTCCAGGAGCCTGAGTGTCTGTCTCCTGTGCTGGTTCCAATCCTACGCTATTGAAGTCTCTTCGGCTGGTGGGTTCTGGGAAACCGCTTGTTGCAAAGCGAGCTCTTGTTCCTGTCGTGCTTTTTCTACCAGGTGCTGGAACCGCTAATATTACTCCTTCTCCTGTTGTTTGGCAGTGAGTTGGTCTAGGATGGCCTTGTCTAGAGCGCGCCATTCGAGAGGTTCAGGTTCTTTCACGCTCAGATGTACACATGATGCATGTCAGCTTTAAACTCGGCCATGCTTTGGAGATTATTGTAGATTGTGGTAGACATGCGTAGTCGACAAGCAATCCAGCTTCATATTTGTTTTGCCATGGGGGTCCAAAATGCTCGAATTACAGAAACCCTTGTCACGTCCCTTGTTGTGCATAGTGCCATAAACTGTATGGCCTCAAGTAGGTCATCTATAATGCTAGGGAATTGGCTATCCACTGGCAGCGCACTTGTTACCAAAAATATTGACAGAAGCATTGTGCCAATTAAACTACACCCCCTGGGCGCACTGCCCGGCTAGTGCAATGACAGAGGCGGGTACCTCATCTGCACGACACTTCCTCATGATTTTTCCCCCAAGGAGTTGTGTAGCCACTCGGACAGCCCGGTCATTGATGCTAGCTATGACATATCTGCGCTTTCCTTTCGCCAGCTTGTACTGCATCTTCATTGTTTCGGTGAGGTCAACCTCGATGCTAGTTCCTACGGCATTAGCGGGGTCATCTCCTTGCAGTGGTAGGTGCGTTATGCGATGGATTAAGTCAGCTGTGATCGGAATCAGCTCTTCCAACCATAAGAATCCATCATGTACAAGACAGAGAAGTTGCCGGATCACAAAGGCCGTAATAGTTGTGCAATGGTAGTGAGGTAGCCATCGGAGGTTGAGGATCTCGACCCTCTCTATACCCAGCAGCCACACCCATGGTAACAATTTTTTTGCGGCCAATTCAGGGAACTTCTCACTGTCGGCCAGATCCCAATCTTCAAATTTGAGGGTCGAACGCATCCCCATGGTGAGCCTTCAACCTTTATATCATCTGGAAGAAGTGGGGTCTGAAGTTCAGCTTTCGCTTCGTCTAATTCCTTTGGTATCTTTGTTGACCCTATCCATGGAGACAGATATGGGGGAAATGGCGAAATTTGGAATGCATCTACTTTTTCCTCATTGATTTGGCCAAGGAGCTCCTAAAGAACCTCGTCCTCTCCCTTGTTGTCTGTCGAAATTTCTTTGCCCTTATCGGCTGCAGCTTGCTTGGTGAGCCGCCGTGAGGCTCGGACTGTGTGGGTCTTCTACTTCGTCTTTTTCCTTTGTGGTGTTTGTGGGGATTTTGGAACCTCCTATTCCCGGCTTGCACCTGCTAACTCTGCCTGATTCAACTGCATTTCTTCAGCAAATCGTGCTTGGGTTCTGGCCATAGGATGCATGGGTTGATTTGTGGTTGGATGTATACTGATTAATCCTGGTATATAGGGCCAATGTGTCTGTATACTCCTGCAGTCATAAATTAAGACTGTCACTTTGAAAAACGCCATTCCGTTGTGTTTCAGTATCATACCAACGTTCCCTTGAGTGATCTTAATGAATTTACCTTAGAACTTTCGTCTTAATGATTCACTGCCCACTCCTTCCTATCATACCCTACCGTCTCCGTTATGAAAAGGAGTGCTAATGGTTATCTTTCGACTGGGCTGCGCGGTAGTGCAACCCTTGACTCACAGTTGCGATTGAGCAGACAGGGTAATGTAGGAAGAACTCGGTACGCCAGATCAGCTCCCTGCAGACTTGTTTATAGTCTCGTGCCCTCTTTCAGCTACTTAGGGTGCTGAGACTATGACCTTAACGACTAGTCAGGTGTCCCCACCGTTGGTGCAGATCCGTACTTCCCTAATTCCTTGTGCTGCGAGCATCCTCCGAGTGCTTGGTCAGCTAGGGTTTTGTGTCACAGATGTGTGTGCTGTCTTGATATCCTGGTCCCCTCTGGGTTAGTTCTAGCAATATTCTGCAAGGGTCCGAGTCCCCTTAGGTGAAAAAGGGATGAGCTTTTGTAAGCATTGCAGCGTGATATTATCCTGAATTTAGTCCTTTCTACCATGCTTCGACCTCTGGATCGTATCTTAAGAGTTCTATCAATGCGGGGCCAGTATCTACCTAACTTCTTCTGGTTTTTCTTCCATTTCCTAATGCAGAGCCATCTAGGTCGCATTACCCGCAACCTCCAAGAAAGTCGTGTTAATGCAGCACTGCGATGTATGCCATCCCTTGGGTTTTCGTGGATCTTATGGGCAGCTTATGGTTCTTCATGTTGCTGCAGGTTGCTCTTCTTCAGTTGTCTAGCTACCAGTATTAACGTGTGCTCGCGACCTCCATGCTTTAGTTTATGCTTAGCCATGCCTACCTCTTTTGTCGATGTCCGAGCTTTTCAGGATGCGAATGCCTTCGAAACATCGGATTTTGATTTCATCGAGACCATTGGTTCTCTGGCGACTTTTGCGAATGATGTGACAGCTCGTACTGCCACCATTCTATTACAATTCAATGTGGTTACTTCGTGCAGTCAATTTTGCTATCGTTCAACCTCTTCATCTGAATCTGATGTGCAAGAGCTATCGCAGTCCCATGAGATTCGTCCATCCGCAGTTGGGTTCACTCGGTCCCCATTTCACGCAGTGAGCTGGTAGATGCAGTCTAGTTCCCTGTCACTATCATCATTGCGGACTGGTTCAGTATAGCATGCACCTTCAGCTAGATCCAAAGGAATGACTACTTGGAGTGCATTCTTTTCAAAGATTATTTTCCCCTTTTTGAGGTTGATAATTCCATTCATGTCTATTGCCCAGTCTATTCCTAGTAGTGCTAGATAGGGGTTACTGTCATCCATGATTTCTATGACTTCAAAATCATCATGCGTGCGGGCACCATTGATATCTACAACAACCCCTTGCAATCTTCCCATCAGCGGGATCTTTTGTTAGTTTCCCAATCACAATTGGATCGGGGACCATTGCAGTGTAGGCCTGCCCATGTGTTCCTAGGTCTATTTCGGTAAGACATTAATGTTGGAACCCAAATCTAAGATGACCTGGTCCATCTTGTAATCACCAATTTGGGCAACCAACTGCATCTCCCATCTGGTGCGTAAGATATGTTTGCCCAATTTGCGGATTATGCATGGTTCGTCTACCCCCACGCATCTAGCTATTAATTCTTGTAACCCTTTCACCGCATTGGCATCCTATAGGAGCTTTATGCAGGTTTCTAAAAAGGTAGTTACCAAGGCATTATCCTATTGTAGGTCTAGTTTGCTCCTTACTACCTGAAGTCGACGCTTTTGCAAAAAATTTCTTAGCCTCCAAAAAGGTTTCCTTTGCTTGCACCAAATCAAATTCTAGTTGTTTTGCAAGAGCCTTACGAACCCGCATATCCTCTTTCGGCTTCTTCCCCTTATCTTCCTCTGTAGCTGCACTGCTTCTGAGCATCATGTTTATGTTGGGGCCTTCCGTGCAGGGTTCAGCCTTCATCATCTGGACGTTCTGAGCGGGACTAGCTGGGAGCACTCCTTTCTCCCTTAATTGCATGAGCAACGTGGGGCAATTAACTACATCGTGATCAAATTGGTAGCATGACAGACAACAGGCTCTAGTAGCATTCATAAAATCCCTCGCATAATGTCCCTGTCCACCACAATTATAATAGATCAACTGTCCACGGCCCCATTCGGGCCCCCATCCTCCATGCCCTTGTTCGTGTATCAAGAATCCTTGTGCACAAATGGTGAAGCTGGGTCTTGTCTGTGCATCTCTATTTGCATCCTATACATACAGGGCCAATCCATCAACATGTAGCAATCTCTTTCCTTGTGACCCATTTTTCTGAAAAAGTTACAAAATAAGTGTTGAGGATGTTGTCGTACTTTTGGCAATAGGTAGTAGTTGTCTGTCGCATGCTTTCCCCCTACCTAGAAAATCGCACACCATAGTGGGGAAATCACACTTGGTTCCATCTGTACCTCTAGTCGTAAGGTTGTTGGCCCCCCTGTTAGCACAAAATTCATTGCAACCGGACAGTGATCCCTATCATGTCCTTGGCTTCTACATGCCCTACACCATACTTTTTCCCGGATTTCTGGGCGCAGTGCTTGGTCTTGTTTTAACTTTTGTATTTCCAAACACAAATTTTGGACCTGTGCATGGATTTGTTGAACTCCATGAAAGTATAGTGATTATTTAAACATTGTAAAGATGCAAGTTGGGGATCCAGGGTTTAAGCATTTGAGATGCAATGATGTGTTTTCTATATTTTCCCTCCAGAAGCAGGTTGATGATGATGCCATATGCAGAAACCAATTCACTTATAGAAAATTCAAAGACCATGTGCACTTGACTTATGAGATGAATATAAGTCAATCTTGCAAAGGGGGATGGATGCATGAACAAGGTGATTATATTGATGGAGGAATGGGAGAGGCTCCCATATGTCTCCTTACGAGGATCCTTCTAATCTTGATCCTAAGGGTCATGTAATGGAGGAGTGTGTTGTGGGTGTCTATCACAAGTTGTTGAGCCTTACTATTCATAGGAAACTTCAGAGAAACAATATAAATTGTTTCTATGAGGAGATGAGTTTCCCTGAGAGGTTTGCGAAGCTTTTCACATGGTATCTGGGAATCTTTTATTATTCTCTAAAATGTTCTACCTCAATAGTAGTGCTCAAAGAGGGATACCAAAATGGTCAAGTAGTGGAGAAACATCCTCTTTTAAGGTTGAGAATTAAGATATCCCTCTTGTTGAGGAAGGGTATATTACCTATTAAGAAGGACTCACGCAAGAGAGCAGTAGATGTATTAGAGCCCAAGCCTGACAAACTCCCATACAGGCATGGTGGACTCAGTGATCATCGGTATGAGGAAGAAGAATCATCTGACATGAATTTCTGAGTAGGCTATGATAATTTTGATGACCATGAGTGTAACGAAAGAGATTACTAATAGCCTAGAGGATGATATATTGGCGATTTTTTAAGTAGATGCCAATGGCAACATAATTGTTGGGATATGGATCAAGGAATCTAAATTCAATCCCATAGAAAATGTTTTAGAGACATGGCTTATGCATGTGTTTAAAGCACAATATGTTGATACATTTCTTTCTTCCATACTATATGAGGCATGTTCTTGACTCAACCAAAATATCTCTACTGATTTTGGATGATTTCTTGTTTAGTTGGAATCTAGCAGAGCTATATTTACTAGTTTGCTATGTTCCATACACAGAAAAATGCAAACGTCATTTATGTCCCAGTGTTGCCCCATATGTTCTTGTGACTAGATCAGGGTGTTTGCATTTTCCTTTGCATTAATTGTATGGTGACGATATACCTTTATGACGGGAATGTATCAAGTATAGTGGTATTGTTGGGAAAACAGTGGAAAATTGGTTTTTCAATGTAGAAAAAATAGAAATAATACTGAAAATTTCTTTGAGAACTATACATGCTTACATTTTCAAGGCATATAAGCTTCAAACGGAAGAATTTGTCATGGAATCATTTCTCATGCTTATAAGATGTGGTTCGCAGGGAAATCACTAGCTAATGTGGTTAACATGCATTAGTTGTGTTGTTTGAGAAGCACAAAAGTACTAAACATGGGGCTATATTACCGATGATGCACCAAAATCAGGGAGCACTTGCAATTATGCATGGAGCTCAATGGTATCCATACTTAGGTTATAAAGTACCTAGATGATATTAATAAGGATGTGGAGTACAAAGCCCAGGTGGCCATTGAGGTAAGGAAGGTTCTAAATAAGATCCTGACTCGAGAGCTTGACCTTAGGGGATCAAAGAGAGAACCTTCATCTCCATGGATGTTGACGTTTACACTTAGAAGCTTCAAAATTGGACCATTTCCAATGGAAAATCTCTTAGCGGTGTATGTCCACATCAAGAGTTTCATAGACGAGATCACATCTATGGTATCCCAAATCCTTCCATCCCCCTGGAATGAAAAGTTGGTCTTTCATTTCTAGGAAAGTATGTCGATTTGTTAAATATAGCAAGAGCCCAACTCTCCACTATAGCAGACAAAGCGGGTATTACCCTCATATACAGATATTGTAAAGTAGCTCTAGCCACATTTTGAATATTGTTGTAGCGGCTTATGCTTCAACACAGGATGCTAGCTAATAAAGAATTATATGCAAGTGAATTCTTAATTGTTGTCACCAAGTTGTACAAACAAGATGGTATTTGTTTCTTTCTCATCAAAACCCGAAATTTAAGGTTTTTTCTATATTCATGATTGAGGCCTCTAACTATTGAGAAAATATTTCAGGTGGTCAGTTAAGAAGTTTCTACAAAGGAATACACCTTGAATACCTCTAGCTCTTTGGGTGCCATTTAGTAGTTTGAAACCTATAATTAAAATCTATAGGGTTGAAGCATCCCCTTTCACTATATAAAGTTGATGCCCTTAACAGGATGAATTGTTCTTTCAAAAGGAAAAATCAATCCTGGTAACCTGAATCTCTATCTTGCATTTAGAATTCTAGTTATTTTCAAACCAAACTATTGAAATACCACAGTAAGTGGCTTTGTTGGCACCTAAAGACATGGATGGAGACTCTGGACTCTTTTTTGAGAAGAGTTATATTTTATCTTTGTAATGATTAGACATGTTTCAAAAGAACAAATATATGAGTGTCTGGCTTGTGATTTATGTTACATTTAGGCATATGGCTATCTTTTTTCAACATCTATAGGTTATTATTTGGTTTCTTATTCACCATAAAATGGTTGATTATATGTTAAGCTTTGAATCAAAATCTATTCAAACTTATATCTAAATATATTAACCCTCCATTCTTAGGAAGGTAAATTTATTGGAGTGTCATTGTTGTGGTAACAAAGAAGACATGGTAATTGAAGCTTAGTAAACTATAATGAGTTCTGAAAAATAATCCCTGAACAATGGAACAAGCAGTCTTAGCACACCAAAAAATTTCCATCTCGATGTACACAATTCATAGATGCAAAAAAAAAAAAACTCCAACTCGGACCCCAAGACTGAATTACGGTGATGACTTGGTACATCTTCTACTTATATCCAAACCAAGTGAAACTCAACAATTCATAAGCCTTTCTATCAAATGCGTAGGCCCAAGTACCATATTCAAAAGGTGTTGAAAAACTGTATCAAATTATGAGATATAAAACACAACTAGGCAATGCTTGTTGACGATAACTTTTGTACACATGAGACAGTGTTAGTAATAACAACACCAAAGGAAAATCGTCCTTTCAAGATAGGGATTGCATAACAATCATGGAAATAAATGAAAATTTCCTAGCATCAATGATCAAAGTACTCACCTTTGTGCAAAAGCAGACATGCATAGTCATGATAATTGTCATTTTACTTGTTCTGGGGATTGCCACATCCCATGTCATTTTGTTGGTATCATCATAGCTGGTATTAGCACAATGTTTGAAGCAATTGTGTTTTTGTTCATTATGCATCCCTTTGATGTTGGTGATCGATGCATTATTGATGGTGTTCAGGTAAGGAAAGAAGACATACAGTAGACAACATTGTCATTGTTCAGTTTGCCACCACAATCATTTTTTCTTTATGGTCAAACTACAGAGGAACTCATCTTGCCCAATTTGGTTTCTTCTATGAGTATTATGTTTTGTTGTAAATAATTGTAGAAAAAATGAACATTCTCACAACAATTTTATCCAAACATAACATCAACAAAGAACAAACATGTGACAACAGTGAATAAACCATTTCCAATATAAATTACAATGACCACTAAAAACTTCTTTCTTCTGTACTACCACCTTACGATGTTTCCTTTACAACATGTAATATAATTGCTAATTTAATCTATTTAATAATGTAAAAAA
>APFE030763866.1:215751-229985 GCA_000404065.3 Pinus taeda | reverse complement strand
ATATACAAAACTTTACGACCCTTTCTAAATGCATGAAAGGGTCTATAAAGACTACACTAAACTAAATATCTATGAAACTAAAATCCTACTTAATTGGTATCAATTGATGATAAATATCTCCTTTGCAGTGATTTGGCAGTCGGCGACATGAATCATCATTCAGGCTGTTTGCCTTTAAACATGAGCTGACTTATCGCAAGCATTGGCTCCACTTCGGGTGGTCTGTTGAGATGAGAATTGAGTTGGGCGGCATAGGTGGCATCTTGAATGTCAGGAATCATATACCCGATTACATCTGTAAGGCATTTGAGGGCGGCTCTCTGGCTGTGCGGTTTGAATAAAAAGAACCAATAGGCATCCCATGTCAAACTGTTAATTCTTGCGACTAACCTTCCATTTTTCTCTAGCTCTGGGTAACATGACTGCTCCAATATTTTAGCTGTTGTCAATTTGCCTGGAGTACATTGAGAGATCATGTTAGACAAGTAAAGAGTATTATTAACGAATTCAACCAAATTACTAGCGGTTGTTTTGCATCTTGAAATTGCTCTTTCTGCCTTCATTAACTGAGACTGCCATTCTGTAAATAATATCTCTTTATGCGATTCTAGAATCCTTGGTAAATTAGCCGCCTGTCCCTGATCGGTATCTTGCCATTCAAAAAAATTGGTCAATGTTTCTTCGGATTGATCCAAGTCTGTTCTAGCCTTTTCTGCTTTCTTACTTATTGATGTAGTTAAATCGCATAATGGTTCCGCCTGGGCGATTTGCTAACATAAAAGCTTCATCTGATTTATCAATCCCTTGTTTATCTGAAATGCCTCTACTTTGAATTCATTTATCTGTGGAAGCTTCTTCGTTTACTCAAGCTGGGCTGATAACTGAGCAATCTGCTCATCTTTTGACTTCAACATTTGTTCATTTGATGCTTTTAGTTGTGCCAATGCCTCAGATAGTTGCTTCTGCTTTTGAACTACGCTATCATCAATTCTCTGTTTCTCTTCCTGCAATTGTTTAGTCAATTGGTTATTTATTTGTTGTTGTACCACCAATTGTTGTTCTGCCTACTCCGCCTTTTGCTGTGCTTCTGATAGTTGTGCTTTTAGTGAGAAGATCTCTTGGTCTTTTGTCTTCAATAAACCGCACACCTCTGATGCCTTGTCTATTGTCGCCGTCGAATAGGCTCCAGCATATTGTGATAGTTTTGTCAAATCATCAGAGGGTTCAAATTCCTCTTTCCACAGCACATTGCCCATCACTGTTTGTTCTGGGAATAAGGAAGGTTGATCATTCCTTCTCCTCTTTCTCTTTCGTTTCACCACAGCTTTATGTCTTGGGCTATAGAAGACATCTAAGGGAGGAATTCCTTCTATCTGCAAAATAACTTGGTTGGAAGTATCCTTTGGGATTATTTTTACTTCTTTTGACTTGGGTAGGTCGTTGGTTTCACCTGAAACCTATTTTGAAGTTGCATCCTGTGTATTGACCTCTTTTGATGTCTCGTCATCTTTGGAGCATTCAAGATTGCTGATAATTGAATTGAATTGTTGCCATTCCTGGAGCAATTTCGGGTCGATTTGAGTATTTTCATTTACATTTATACTGCTCTGTTCTTGCTCTTTCGCCTGGGTCTCCTCTTGTCTTTTTTCATGCACTTCTTCCTGTTCCTTTGATGTAACAGGAGGTTCCTTAACAAGTCGCTGCTCAGGCTCGCTTGATTCTGTTGTTGGGGTTGTCGCTAACAGATCTAGAGGCAGAGTTTGCAACCTCTGTTCTCTAAGTCTGTTGAATTCAACTAATCCTTCACCTTTGTATTCAATTATAGTGAGTGATTTAACTTGATACATTGACTCGGCTGACGAGAACAAGTCCTCGAACCTATCTTCTTTATGCTCGAACTTGGTCAATTTGGCTTGTTCGAGTGCATTATAGGCGACTTTGCATGGATCAAATCGCTTACTAGGGAGAGTTGGCACAGTTAATGACTTTTTTTTTTAGCTTCTTTCTATACATGTTTGAAATCATGTGGAGTGTAGATACCACATCGCAGGGGAAAAGAAGGCCAGACCTGCTTCTTATTCTTCTTTAGAGTTTGTGTAACTCCATCGGAGATAATCTGATAGGCTATCTCCCTGGCCAGCAGTTTATCAGGTATGTATAAAGGAAGAATGCGAGGTTTGGCTTGACTGCCAAAAATTCTGATATAAGTGAACTTTTCTTCCCCGAACCAACTTCCTATTGATGTTAAATCAATCCCTGCTTGGTAGGAAATCTTAGGGGCAGGCTTATTAAAAATAGAATGATGAATGGGCAACATGAAGCCATTGCAGATTTGGTATAAATGGTGCTTGTAGTAGGTTTTCCACAACTTCTGATGGTATATGTGAATGGGCGTGGGGTCTTGCGACGTCCACCTCTATCCGAGCACAGGAAATTCAGATTTAAAACAAAGGATGTCTAGCATATAAGCGCTATAGTAGAATGGGGGAATAAGCCTTTCAGTGACGCGGGATATGGTTCTAAAATCAAGAACTGCGGTTGCTAACTTATCGGACATTATAGTTGCCCAATCCATTATTTCACCATTACATGTCGCTTCCATCAAGGGAACCATTTCTATAGTAAAATTAGCGGAATCATGTAATCCCCACAACCTACACATCATTATCCCATCATAGCAATAAGGAGAGCATAGAGAATCAACCGAGTACTTACCCAAAGATTCATGCTTGTGTTTTGCTGGATTTTTCCTCCTCCAATCCCGAATGGGTTCGGATTCAGTCTCGTTCTCATCTCGGAATTTCTCCAGAAATGTCGTGTTGTACTTCTTCTCTGGCACAGGTAAATGATACATTTGCCTCAAATCCTCAGCTTGAAAGGAACCGAAAATTCTCCCATCTCTGGTGCTGAAGGTTCCGTCTATGATTGGGATTTCCTGAATTGCCCATCTCACCACATCTGTATATGGGAGGATTTGTTCCCGAGCTGCTATCCGATGAAGAAAAGAGTTGGCTAAGTCCTTTAGATTAGCATCAGATTTATGAGTCCTTTCTGCTGAGGCTTGTAATACTGTCATCATTGGTCCTTCGGCTTCAATCAAATTATAGGTACCTTGCCAAGTAGTTTTGGCGAGTCCTAGGCATGTAGTATCCGATATCAAACCTTTCTTTTTAGTTCCTGGATCAACGATGAGTTGTCCTGTGGCCGGCGAAGCAGAAGCGATTGCAGTTTTCTTAGACTTCTTCCCCATTCTGCTTGAATTGGTTACTTCGGAAGAGTTCTGCACAGGAGTGAAAATGGACGTAATACAGAAAATTGATAGCGCAAATCGAATATGAGTGAGATATACATCGATAAATGCATGGTGAATGATTAACTTAAGGTGGCCGCGGATACAATTTGTGGGAAGATTTTTTAGGCTTGCTGTTTCACTAAATGGCCATTAAGACCTGTCAATCCTTTAAATGCCCATCATTTCGATTATTGGCCGAATGATTTATTTGAAGTGTGCCTTGGATGTTTTGGCGGTTGAGCGCGGACGAATGGCTATTCGGAAGATAAGGCTTTTAATACGAATTAATCGTAATAAACCTGATTTAAGATTTTCTTTGAAATTTGCGCTTTTGGCTTTATCGCAATTGGGCGTCGGGCAAATCTTATATCATTACATTGGTTCCATTTGAATCCCCGATCGCCGATAGCTCGCATCGTGTCGGGAGTATTGACTGGGGCACTTTAAAAGCATGCATGGTTAATCGCCGATCGCCGATAGCGATATCGCATCGCATCAGAGCGAAAGGGAGTTTTATTGCGCCAACTTATTATTGCCGATCTCCGATAGCCTATTTGACATCGGAGAAAACCAATGGGTCCTTAAGTTGTGCTTCCCTTGTCATTGCGATATGCGATCTTGCGATCGCTTTATCGCAATGATAAAAGATTAATCATTTATACATAAGGCCTTTGATTGGTTTATGAAAAAAGGTTTAGTAATGTTTTTATTTTGTTTTCGGACCTTTTTGGGTAAGACTAAGTTGATACCAATTAAAATTAAAAAGGGACCCATTTCACATTATAGTTTTGGGATAATAATGATATGAAATGGGGGGTTGTTGTAGAGCACAACACCATCCTTCTTGCAGGAAAATTTGGTAAACCTCGGGGTAGAGTTCCAGTAGCGCTGTTGTGCCAGGTTCATATGTGATCAGATTTCCCGCCATAGCTACTTATCCGACGAAAATACACAATACAGAGCCTAGTTACTGAGTTTGAGACAGAGTAAACTGTTACAAATGAGGATATGCCATGACGAGGTGAGTTTTAGATATTACCACGAGGAGTAAGGGTGGTGGTGATTGACGTGTTATGGAATAATTATGATATTTTGGTAATACCCCCAAATCTACGGCTGACTGATATGATTGGTAGTACAATGATTTTGGCAGTCATATCACATCTCCACATTAACTATAATTTAATATTCACACTTAAACATGCATACCTTTACTTTTACCTTTAGTCGCATGCCAAAAGTCTTATCTTGTCTTTTGTTGGATTAATCATAATTTCAATGAATTTACAATCGTGAAAATACAAGCGATCTGACAGGACGTAGTAGTGACGAAGTGTAATTATTAGAGTGCATGGCTGGTCCCTTTAGTGAAGCATAGTATGTTCCATCAGGGTGATAATTCATTAAGTACTGAAACTCGTATTACAACATTGAAAAATTATTTTGCCGGAACATGAGCTCGTGCTACAGCTGCGGGAAGTGGTGTTGCGGCAACGGGAAGTGGTGTTGTAGCAACGAGAAATGGTGTTGCAGCAACGGGGAAGTGGTGTTGTAGCAACGGGAAATGGTGTTGCAGCAACAGGAAAGTTGTGTTGTAGCAACGGGAAATGGTGTTGCGACAATAGGGAAATGGTGTTGCAGCAACGGGGAAATGGTGTTGCAACAACGGGGAAATGGTGTTGCAGCAATAGGAAATGGTGTTGCAGCAACAAAAAATGGTGTTGCAGCAAGGGGGAAATGATGTTGCAGCAACAGGGAAATGGTGTTGCAGCAACAGGAAATGGTGTTGCAGCAAAGGAAAATGGTGTTGCAGCAACAGGAAATGGTGAAAAACTTGTTTTATGGTCCGAAAAACATTCCCAAGCTACAAAATGATTCTTTTAGAATTTTTATTCTCAGCCATCCTCCGAAAGTAAGATCTGAAAAACAATTAATTGTAACATGGCAACCCTTGGCAGGGATTATTAGTTAAGAAATCTAACCTAAAAATAAATAAATGAACATAAATTTAAGTGCCTTGAGGGGTAGTAGGTTCCCCCAAAAAAACATAATGTAAGTCTGCCATGCATGTAGATTTGAAACCTCTTTAGAAAGAGGCCATTGATACGGACGGAGTCGGTACCCATTCACTAATAACGGTGTTCTATAATCATCAATCTTTAAGAGTCTGAGTGTTCCGTTTGGAAAAACAACATCTATTTCATAAGGTCCTAGCCACCTTGCTCTTAATTTACCTTGGAAATTCTCGAAACGGGAGTCATACAGTAAAGCCCAGTTACCTTTCTGGAACTGCTTCTGCTTAATAGTTTTGTCGTGCCATCTGGTTCTTTGTTGCTGGATCATGGTTGTTTGATGGATGGCATCCAATCTTTTCTCATCTAGTTCCTGAAGCTGCTACAACCTGGCTGTCTGTGCATCAGTCAAATCAAGGTTAACAGCTAAAGCAGTTCTTAAAGTTTTGATTTCAAACTCCAGAGGGAAAACAACATTTTTACCAAAAACTAATTCATAGGTTGAAAAGCCCATGGTATTCCTCCAAGTGGTTCTATAAGCCCATAGTGCTTCAGGCAACTTTTGAAACCAGTCCCTCCTGTTTTCCTTTATTGTTTTTGTCAAAATAGCTTTTATGACTTTGTTGGTGCTTTCCACCTGCCCATTTGACTGGGGGTGATAAGGTGTGCTCATTTTATGCTTAATATGGTATTTCTGCAATGTGTCTTTGAAGCCATGAGAGTTAAAAGGAGGTCCTCCATTAGTGACTAGTTCCCTAGGCAGTCCAAACCTAATGAAGATTTCTTCAAATAAAAATGTTAATACTGATTCTTCATTAGCTTTTATGAGTGCCTTAGCTTCTACCCACTTAGTCATGTAATCCGTGCATACTAGTATGTAAACTCTTTGATTGGACGAAGGATTAACGGGACCTATAAAATCTAGTGTCCATCTTTCAAATGGTACAAGAATTACCTGGGGATTGAGTGGCATTTCATCCCTGTGATTAGGCTGGCCCATTCTTTGACAGCTATTGCAAGCCCTGAGATATTTCTTTACATCTTTGAAGATTGAGGGCCAGTAGTATCCCATCCTGAGAACCTTGTGTGCTGTTCTTTTGTCTGCGAAATTTCCTTCACAAGGGCCATGGTGGCAAGCTTTCAATACATCATAAATTTGATCTTCGCCAATGCATCTCCGGATCTCCTGATCGAGCCCTGTGTGAAACAGACAGCCGCTTATCCAGCTGTACCTAGCGCTCTGCTGAATAATTTTCCTTTTTTCTCTATGCGATAGGTGTGATGGTAATTTTCCTGCAACTAAGTAGTTGACAATGTCTGCATACCAAGGTGAGTGAGCAGATACTGCAAATAAATACTCATCGGGAAAGGAATCATCTATTGGAATATTTTCATTAGTTTTTAACCGAGAAAGGAAATCAACAACTACATTTTCTTTTCCTGGTCGATCTACAATTGTGATATCAAATTATTGTAATAACAGTAACCATCTGGTAACTCGAGCATTTGTAACTGATTTGTTCATTAAGTATTTAATGGCCGAGTGGTCAGTATGCAAAAAAGTAGTATAACCAGTAATGTAATGCCGAAATTTATTGATAGCATAAATAACTGCTAGTAATTCTTTCTCAGTAACTGTATTATTAAGTTCTGCGGGAGTCATGTTTTTACTAATAAAATAAATGGCATAGGGAAGACTGTTTTTTTCCTGTCCCAAGACAACTCCAATGGCAGTGTCTGAGGCATCAGAGGATATATGAAAGGGGAGTGCCCAATCAGGTCCTCTCAAAATGGGAGCTGTAGACAACTGATGTTTAAGTTCATCGAATTCTTTTTCACAATCATCAGTCCACTTAAATTCAACCTTTTTCGTTAGTAACACAAACAGAGGAGAAGCTGTTTTAGAAAAGTTCTTGATAAATCTTCTATAATACCCGGCATGTCCTAAGAAACTTCTCACAACAGTTTGGGTTTTGGGGATAGGGATGGTCAAAATTACCTGTATTTTAGCTGGATCGACTTGAATTCCTAAGAATGAGACGAAGTGACCCAATACAATACCTTCATTCATCATCATATGACATTTTTCAGTACTTAAAGCAAGGTGTGCTTCTATACATCGCTTAAGTACTTTTTCAAGGTTCTGTAGAGCATCCTCAAAGGTTGTGCCATAAGGAGTAAAGTCGTCCATGAATATTTCTAAGGAATCATTTATCATATCAGAAAAGATCCCTATCACCGCTCTTTGAAATGTTGCTGGGGCATTACATAGCCCAAATGGAAGAACCTTATAGGCAAGGGTCCCCCAAGGGCTAGTAAAAGTGGTTTTGTCCTGATCTTGGGGTGAAATATTTATCTGATTATATCCGCTAAATCCATCCAAAAAGGAAAAGAATTTCTTACCCGCCAAGTTATCTAGTACCTGATCAATGAATAGTAAAGGGAAATGGTCTTTTAGGGTGGCCTTATTTAGGGCTCTATAGTCCACACATACTCGCCATTTCCCATTTTTCTTGGGTACAATTATTAGTGGAGAAACCCATTCACTATCAGATATGGGGTATATAAATCCTACATTCAACAATTTTTGAAGTTCTTCTTTTACTATTTCCCTTAAATTGGGATTCATTCGTCGTTGGGGTTGACAGACTGGCCGGGATCCTTCTTTAATATAAATGCAGTGGGTGCATAGTTCAGGAGAAATCCCCTTCATATCTGTATAATCCCATGCGAATTCCTCTTTATTTTCATGGAGTAGCTTCATTAACTGTTGTTTTTTATCATCTATTAGATTAAGATTTATATTTAACGTTTTACCTGGCTCGATTTCTACTGTTATACTTTTGGAGGGGCTGCCAGCTAATGTCTGAGGTAGATTTTCAGTTTCAAGGTTGTGCTGGGATTCAGATTCCAAGATTGCAGTGAAGTGATTGTGTATTTCTGGACTGACCGAAGAAGGTTCAGAAATAAAGTTGTTGATTAATTCATATTCGGTTGAGTCTTTGAAAGTTAAAGCTTTTCCGACAGTTAAAATATGTTGGGTTTCCTCATCCTCATAATCTAACCATACTGAATTGTCGTTATTAATCATGGGTGTGGCATGAGGATAAAGAGTCAGCTGTTTGGTTTCCTGCCCATTAGATATTGTCATTGGTCCAGACCTACAGCTGATGAAAGCATCTGCTGTAGCCAGCCAAGGTCTTCCTAGAATTAGTGGATGGCCCCCCAACTTTGTTTTAGTTTGTAACACAACAAAGTCGGCTGGGTAATTCCAAGATTCTACAGAAATTACCATGTCTTCAATGACTCCTTCGGGTTTAATTGTAGAGTGGTCATCCAGCTCTAGGATGGTTGGAGTTTCCCTAATTAAATGTTTCAACTGCAGTAATTGTGTTGTTTCAAGTGTCATAATGTTTATTGCAGCACCTAGATCTACTAGAAATTTAGAGACAAAGGTTTTACCAACCTGAACTATTACTATAGGGTGACCAGGGTCACCATATTTCACAGGGGGGTCTTTTTCTGTCATCAAAGCAGTCAGTTCTCCCATCACATGAACTGTGAGGGGTTCCTTAGCTTTTCTTCCAGGCTTTTTAATACAGATATCCCTAACATTTCTAGCATAAATAGGAACATCTCTTAGTGCTTGCAATAACGAAATTTTGACATATAAATTCTGCAGTTCTCCTAAAAGGTTAAAAGCAGGTGGCTCAAATGTTTTAGTACGAGCCAGTCATTCAGGAAAGGGTGGCTCTGTTGTTTGGGCAGTCTTGTTAGAAGATGATTCAACCGTTTCAACATTGTTATTAGATGACTTTTCCTTTCTAGTTTCCTCTTTTTCAGAGTTAGTAATGTCATCAATGATGGGTTCAACTATCCACCCAGAACGTAAATGGATGTCATTACATTGCATAGGGGAGACATGTTGACTTTGAATATCAATTACCTGCAGAGCTTTATTATTGTTTGGGTTGGGGTTAGGTTGCACAGGCAGTTGGGGTCTGATTGTCTAGTTATTCTGTGGAGCATTAGATGGTAAGGATAGAGATTGTTGGTGTTGAGGAAATGGAATCTGTTGGGCTGTCCAGTTTGGGTTCCATTGATTGAAATAAGGTTGCTGAAGAGTCCAAGGAATCCACATAGTAGGGTCGGTAAAAGGAGGATTTGGTTGCTGCATAGGTGGAAATTGCATTGGATTAAAGGGTGGGTATTGCATTTGATTCATGGGTGGGTAATTTGTTTGAAAAGGAGAGTGATTATTCCAACGACTAAATCATGTGTTAGAACTCATACCTTGTCTTTGTGGCCATTGCCTCCTCCGTGTCATCAGGTACACTGCTTCAGCTTCTTCTTTAGTTGATTGCAGTGCTGCCTTTATTCCTGGCAAAGAAGGGAATTGTTGAGTCTCATGATCCTTTTCACAAATGGTTCAAATTGGTACCTTATCCAATGGGAATTCCCTCCGTGGGTGCTTCCCTCTGCATTTGGAGCAAAAAATAGCCAGAGCAGGTTCTGCTTCTGCCTGTTTCTTTTTAACCTGCAGAGCATCAATTTGTGAAGCAAAAGAGATTAACATTTCAGTTTTAAATTCTTCAAGCAAATTACCTATTTCGGCTCGTGTTGCTCCTCCACTTGCTGATTTCTGGACTCTTGAGTATGTACTGTCCCTGCTTTTAGATCTGCTTGCTGCTCCTCTGGAACACCTCATACATAGGTTGATAATCTCATCAAATGGTTCTTTGGAAATATCCCCTTTTCCAAGCATATTTAGCATATCCAGGAAGTCATCTTGTACTCCTTTTACTAGTATTGTCTTCAGAATATCCTTACTCATAGTCGGATGATTTGATCGCTGCAGATTATACTGCAGTCTCTCTACAAAGTCCTCCAGATTCTCGTCCTCTTTATGGACCATTTTAAACAATTCTTCCTTCCTTTCTCTTGTTTGACAGTAATCCTGATATTTAGTCAGAAACATTTCTTTCATCTGATCCCACATAGTGATTACCTAAGCCCCTAAGCTCATAAACCATCTTAACGCGTTCCCTTTCAGTGTTGCTGGAAACAGTTTTAACTTCTGAGCAGGGGTTACATAATCATAACTCCTACACAGTATATCAAATTCAAAGAGGAACTCATTAGGATCTTCAGAGGATAACCCATGAAAATTAGGCAATGCTGTAGGTGGAATGTTCTTCATAGGGATTGCTCCTCTTGGGATATCCCCAATAGGAAACTCCAGGGTGGAGAGTGAATTTTCCCCCCTTCCTTCTGCTCTGTTATCCTCCATTGTTCTTTTCCCTGAATCGCTTGCTCTGTCTTTAGTATCTTTTGTTTCTTCAGGTTCTTCTACTGGTTCCTCAACGTGCTCTGGTGTTTCTAGCTTCCTTTCAGGTCCTAGTACTTCCTCCGTCTGATGATCTGTTTGGGAGGAATACTGGATCTGAGGTCTTCGGGAATAAGGATGTCTCGGCCTTTGAAATGATCTCGTCAATGAAAGTTTTTCTTCCTCCTCTTGTGCCCTTACCACCTGTGAAGTTAGCTTTCTTGCGTCCTCTCATGCACCTGTTATTGTAAAGGAAAATCATTAACGCCTTTAAAATCTTTTAGTCGCCTTCCCACACAACGGCACCAAAATGTTGGCTGCTCGAATTGTTTATTGATTAAACAGTCGAGTACCACATTAAATTGTCAACCCGGGAAAGTCTTTTTGTTTCAAAGGTGACCTCGTACTATATGCACTTAATTGTAAAAGCATTAAAGGCTGTAGTACAAACAGATCTACTTCCTATCAAACCCTTACTCTGTGTTACAGTAGTTATAAGCTATTGCAGAGATGAAATGAAATTAATTAATGGTAACAAATCTGCAGAAAGAGATAATGGCCATTTGTAACAGAGGACTAGGACCTTGTTCTCAGAATAAGGATGTTCAACACCTGCCTCTGTGACCAATTGCCAATACACACCGAAAAATCCTAATCACCGGTGACACACTTCCCACAGCGCCAATCGATCAAGGAAACAGAGTATCAGCAAAAAGGAAATATCAGAAGCAAGGCTAAAAATGTACAGAAATCACACACACACTTAACAGGAAAGAAATGGGTGAATCTTGTGAAGAAGGGCCCTGTCCCTCTCACAAGATTCCCCTGAACACAGATGCTAAGTTAAAATGCTCAGAACAGTGCTTTATTCATCTACCAAAAAGTCCAATTACAATAGAAGTTCAGACTCTCTGCACTACAATACTTTCGTTATAACTTTCCAACCTTCAACTGTAGATGTCTCCTCTTTATAGAGGAGACATCTATTACAATAGATTGTCATTATTCGTTCAGTTTGATCCTTCTATACAAAAAAATAGGAAATTAATTCTTGTTGTAGCATACTGTTACAACAATGTATATCTTTGTCGTCCTTTGTTTAATTGGATCCTTCCGCTGTTGCAAAACTGGTAGTCTTCATCTATCTCCTCGGGGTCCTTGTGCTATCCTTGGCTGTTCCGCTGTTGTTGTTGATTTGGTAAATCTCAACTGTTCCTTAAATCTCTTCATGCTGTTTCCTGGTGTTCCAGCATCTGTGACTAAGTTTGGCTGATCGTGCTATATCATCATCGGCCAAGTATAGTTCTGCCAGCTTCAGACGGTTACTACCCAACTCGACAATTACTGTTTCATCCTTTGCAAATTAAGAATTTTCTTGCTTTAGTCAGTTGTTATTTCTGGTGTTGCAGCAACTGCACAGTTTCTATTTCTGGTGTTACAGCAACTGTGAATTACAATTCTGTGGACTTTGAATAGTTCCAATCAATTGTCAACGACTTAGTCAATTTCCAAAGATTAATTGTAAAGATAACATGAATATGTGTTGAATAATTAAACATATAGCAAATGAGGAGAGTTACTTCATACCTTGGAATGATGAGGTCAAAATGATATCAAGGGTTTCTACTTATGGGCTAAAAAGGGTAGCATCATGACAAAATATGAGGCCAAAAGTAGACAATATGGAGTCCTAACAAGGTGTTACAAGATGCTTTGATTCTTTCTTTCGAAAATATTACTGATTCCTGGGTGGTAGATTCAGGGGCCTCATTCCATGCCACACCTAATAAGAAATACTTTCATGACTATGTTCAAGGAGATTTTCGACAAGTTCGTTTAGGTGATGATAAACCCTGTAAAATTGTTGGAATGGGTAAGGTTCTTGTAAAACAACAGAATGGAAACCAATGGCTACTAAAGGAGGTAAGACATGTTCCAAATCTAAAGAAAAATCTGGTTTCAACAGGGCAGTTAGGTGGTGAAGGTTGTGTGACAACTTTCACAGATAAAGCTTGGAAGGTCACCAAAGGAGCCCTGGTAATAACAAAAGGCGAAAAGGTTGGTACATTGTATTTATGCAATGGTATTTCTAACCTTTTTAATGCTTTAACTTCCAAAGGAGCAGATGCACCATTATGGCATCATAGGTTCAGACACATGAGTGAAAAGGGGATGAAGATTCTTCACTCAAGGAATTTGTTGCCAAGTTCGAAGAATGTTGATTTGGACTTCTTTGAGAATTTCATTTATGGAAAACAAAAGAGAGTCAGATTTCTCAGAGTTGGGAAAGAAAAGAAGAGTGAAAAATTAGAGCTTGTGCATACATATGTATGGGGACCTGCTCAGGTATCATCTCTCGGTGGCTCTCGTTATTATATTACTTTTATTGATGATGCAACTAGAAAAACTTGGATTTATTGTATTAAGAATAAATATGATGTATTTGATACTTTCAAGAAATGGAAACCATTGGTTGAGATTGAGACAGGAAAGAAATTGAAGTGTCTTATATCAGAAAATGGAGGTGAATATTGCAGCAAAGAGTTTGATAGGTACTGTTCAGAGCATGGAATTCACAGAGAGAAGACAATTCCAAGAATACCACAAGAAAATGGTGTGTCAGAAAGGATGAAAAGAACAATCATGGAGCATGCAAGGTGCATGAGATTGCATCCAAGATTGCCTTTACAGTTTTGGGCAAATGCTGTAGATACTACTGTTTATCTAATAAATAGAGGGTCTTCAAGTTCCTAGGATGGTGGTGTTCTAGAGGAAGCATGGACAGGTAAAAAGGTAAACTACTCTTTTTTAAAAACTTTTGGTTGTGAGGCCTTTGTCCATATTAATAAAGAAAATAGAACAAAGCTTGAGGAAAAGTCAAAGAAATGTACCTTTATTGGATATGGTGTTAATGATTTTGGTTATCGCTTATATGATTACGAAAATCACAAAATCATTAGGAGCAGAGATGTAACATTCAATGAAAAGATCTTGTATAAGAATCAACTGCAGGAAAAGAAATAGGAAAAAGAAAACAAGGAATACGCAGTTCTTGATGAAATCACTGAAAAAGTAAAGGTGCCTGCAAATAATAATAATCAACTACTACAACAACAGAAACCACCGCAACAACAAAAGGCACCCCAAACACCTAAAAGTGGTGTTAGAATATCTACGAGGATAAGTAGACCCCCTGAATGATACTCTCCTTCATTATATTATTTATTGCTGACTGATTCTGGTGAACCCGAATGTTATGAAGAAGTAATGCAGATTGAAAGTAGGAAGAAGTGGGAGGTAGCCATGGAACAAGAGATGGATTCCTTAATTCATAACCAGACATGGGACTTAGTCAGGTTGCCTGTAGGAAAAACTACATTGAAGAATAAATCGGTTTATAGGCTGAAGGAAGAAGATGGAGGAAAACAAAGGTACAAAGCTAGACTTGTGGTGAAGGGGTTTGCACAGAAGAAAGGTATTGATTTTGATGAAATATTTTCTCCTGTTGTTAAAATGACATCAATCAGAACTATTTTAAGTCTAGTAGCAGTTGAAGATTTGCATCTTGAGCAGTTAGATGTAAAGACAACCTTTCTCCATGGGG
>APFE030763866.1:181547-215241 GCA_000404065.3 Pinus taeda | reverse complement strand
TATGTAGATGACATGCTTGTTGTAGGGTCTAACATGCAGGAAATAAATGTGCTCAAAAGAAAATTGGCAAATTCATTTGCAATGAAGGATTTGAGAGCTACAAAACAAATCCTTGGTATGAGAATAACTAGAGACAAGAAAAATCGTAAATTAACATTGTCTCAGAATGAGTACATACAAAAGGTGTTGAAAAGATTTAATATGAACAATGCAAAACCAGTTAGTACACCTTTTACTAGCCATTTCAAACTTAGTAAGAAAATGTGCCCAAAGACTCAAGAAGACATGGATTATATGTCTAAAGTTCCATATGCATCAACAGTAAGAAGCTTAATGTATGCAATGGTCTGCATAAGGCCTAATATTGCACATGCAGTGGGAGTTGTAAGCAGGAACATGAAAAATACAGGAAAGGAACATTGGATGGCAGTGAAATGGATTCTCAGATATTTGAAGGGTACCACAAATCAAGCATTATGCTTTGGTGGTTCAAACATTTCTCTACAGGGATATGTTGATGCAAATATGGCAGGTGACAGATATAACATGAGGAGTACTACAAGATATGTAATTACTGTTGGTGAAACAACTGTCAGTTGGGTTTCAAAAATCCAAAGTGTTGCTGCACTTTCAACAATAGAAGTAGAGTATGCTGCTGCTACAGAGGCTAGTAAATAAATGATTTGGTTACAAAGGTTTATGGGTGAATTGGGTAAGGAGCATGATATGGGCACATTATAAAGTGATAGCCAAAGTGCCATTCATCTTGCAAAGAACTCAACATTTCCTTCCAGGACTAAACACATACAGCGCAAGTACCATTTCATATGATCAGTGTTGGAAGATGGAGAGTTGAAGCTAGAAAAGATACACACTAGCTAGAATCCTGCAGATATGCTAACAAAAGTTGTAACCAGGGAGAAACTGAGAATATGCTTAGTTTCAATTGGTCTTCAGGGATGACGATGAAGATGAGAAATAGCCAAGTCCAAAGAGGAGTCATTTTCCAACAAATGAAGCAGCGGTGGGGTTGCTACAATCATTCTCCAAGTGGGAGATTGTTGAGTATGGAGCATGATTGTTTAGAGGTCTTTGTTTCAACCAGATGTATACCTTAGGAATCTTGTACACCCCTCCATGCGGGGAGTTCCCCCCCGCGGGGGTTCGGGTGGGGCCGATCCCCCCCAGCTAGGGGGTCCAGGGGCCAGCGGTCCCCTAGCAGGGGTTTTGAGGGCAGTGCCCCTGAAGCTAAAAACAGATGTAAAGTTGCCTTGTAAAAGTATAATAATTTCTAGTCAATATGGGTCGTTCATTAGGTGGATGATCTAACGGTAGAACTTATGTTTAGTTTATGTTTGTTTGCCCTAGAAGGCAACCCCTCTCTTTGTATGAGGGCATTGTATTTGAGGCTGTGTAATAGATGTGTATTCTCCGAGTGAGAAATGGAGAGGTGAGACTGTGAGAGAAAACATAGGATATTACAACAGATCTACTGTAGGTTGTGTCTCTTCATTTTGCTGGATAATAGAAAGGAAGGACTAGCTGTTCGGGGTGGACGTAGCCCAAACTGGGTGAACCACATATATTTGTGTCTCTCTTGTTTTATGCATTTTCCGTGTTTATATTTCTGCAATATTATATGTGTTCCATTGCTCCGTAATATATAATTCTCTAACAATTTAGTGCTGCTATATGACAAGTTCACAAAATTTCTGGGGAAATTTCAAATGCACTGGATGGGGCCATATGTTATTAAGGAGATCACGGATGGTGGCATAGTTAATCTCGCAAAGTTGAATGGGGAACCATTCCCTGGGAAAGTGAATGGAAGTAGGTTGAAGCTGTACATAGGGTATCCTGCCCCTGCGCACTAACTATATGGTAGCACAATAGTCTTAGCAATCTAGCCAGCTTCAAGGGATTGTAGGACTGTAAACTACATTGCCCAATGAGGTGAAAAATGTAGTAGGGTGGCCATGAGATGAATAATAGGATTGCGACAGATAAAGCTGCACTGGATGAGCTACGCTAGGGAGGATGGTGCTGTTCAGATGGGTCCAAAAGTAGCCATTGGAGTTAATATTCATGATTTGATTGCAAAAATTCCATTAAAAGGAGCAAGTAGGCACCATTTATGGCAAATATATTTGAAGACCTGCCACCAACGACGCATTTATGATAAAAAATTGGAGGGAATGGTCAGATTGAATTCAAAATCTCCTATAAATTGAACATGTAGGTTTGCCAAAGAAAAATTTGCATTCTAAGAATTGTGTCTGAGCCCTATTATTGTTGTTGTATGAATCATAAGGTTTAGGAGGACTTTATTTCCAGTCCAGTATTCGCATCATTGCCTGAATTTAACCAGAGAACTATTCTCTAGCAAATGATTGCCACAAATCCCACAGAAGCTGTTGTCTCTGACATGGAGACCCATGAGATATCAAGTATGGAAGATACAAGCATTTTTCCTATGACGCCGATTTCACCCAATTAACCAGAGAACTATTCTCTAGCAAATGACTACCACAAATCCCGCAGAAGCTACCATCTCTCACATGGAGGCCCATGAGATATCAAGTATGGAAGATACAAGTGTTGTGCCTATGACGCCAATTTCACCTAGGCCGAAACAATCGGCTACCAAGGAGAAGCAGAAGAAACCTATGCTGGTGAGACATTCACCGAGGAAGAATCCAAAGTTTCAATAGAAGGAGAAGAAGGGTAAGTAGCTGGAGAAAGTTGCGGACTTGGAGGAAAAGGAATTCAAAGGAGTGGAGGAATTGGATGCTGAGGAGGTCGAGCCAATCACATGGCTCCCAAAGTATATCTCTCTCTAGAAAGGGAAGGCTAATGTTACAAAAGACCTTGATTCTTAGAAGTTTACAATCTCAACACCCCTATTGCCAGAACAGGCGGAATTTGAAGGCACGATTTTAGTGCACATTCTGGTGATGAAGATGGAAGATTGGGATCTCACAGACTACTATAAATTCCCACATTTGGTGACTATCAAGTACATGATGAAGATTTACTATGAAGAGAATGGGGTTACGCGGTTGGAACCCATGAAGAGGGTCAGAGGTGTTGAGCATGTTGGGTTGCTGCACATGCTCTGTGTGCCACATTTTCATAGATCAATCATAAATATGGTGTGTTTGCGCCAGCTGCTCATGCTAGTGCACAATGGGTGCCTATGGCTTGGGGAACCCATATTGATCATAGATATTCTAATTCATCATATTACAAAGCTTCCCTATAAAGGCACAGTCCCAACCAAGGAGTTTGGAGGGAAAAACAGAGAAAAGGAGTTGGCAGATAAAATGAAATATGAATTTGGTCTTGCTAAGAAGTCACGCAAATATTCTATCTACTTTATTAAGGACCAGGCAGTGCAGTTCCCTGCCCAAATTGTGGCAGGGGAGATCATGAGGAAATGCCACGTGGACGAAGTTCCAGTGCTTTTCCTATCATTATCTGCCCAGTGCGCGAAGGGAGTTCAATATAACTGGGTAAAGTATCCGTGCAAGGAGTTCCTCGGAAAGTGCCACGACGCTTAGGAGGACAACAAGCCCTTCCATTATGCGTGGCTTTTACTATCAATAGTTTTAGTAGCATGGAAATTTCCTAACGACTGTTATGGGAATTAGTACCCTAGGGCGTTGGGTTGGAACCCCAACAGAGCAAGATAAAACTACAGTAAGAAAAACTCATACAACTCAGGCAACATGCTTATATAAACAAACTATGCGATAGAGACCATACCCAGATGTCCTTCATTTGGGTAGTTCCAGTAGGGTTCAGACCCTTTGCAACTCCTGATGATCTTCGAATCTACAAATCAACCAATTTGAACATACATAGCAGCATATAGATAAAGAATTTTAATGAAACTAACTTTATATCATATAAGCAAATGATTAGTTGTACATCAAAATAACATTCATACATGAATTGCAACAATATACGATGCATAAACAAAGTTAATCTCAAGAACAAGACAATGATTCTTTTTATTGTAGAAAGATATAACTAACACGAAGAGAATTCACCTGAGTCTTCTTCTTCCGGCTCCAAGCAAAACCGTCCTTTAGATCCGTCCAGTCCCAGTCTTCAACAACCTCCTTCCATAACGAATACCATGATATCTAAAGCAAGTGGGAAAATATCAACACTCAAGGAAAAGAGCGTTTCGTGAAACTTGGGGAAGTGCTTGAAGCACAAGGATACTTTAGACTCAGTCAGGGATAATCTTAGTATAATAATTCTATCTCTTCTCCTCTTTAAGGCCTTCCCATCGAAGTCTATTTATACTTCTCCTAATTAGTTTTTTAGTTGGGAAACAGTTGAGCCACGGGCATTAGGAGGTAATCAATAGGTAAAACCCATTAACTCTGCCCATAATTAAGGAAATTTAATTTTTTACAGTGTTTAAAGACATGTGCAGAGTGGGTATAACTAACCCGCATGTACACGCTTTTATCTCAGGGCACAGTAGCGTACAGGGAATAAAACACTGTTTAAAAAAATATTTGGACCAAGTCTAGAAGGAGGTGTTTCCCTAGGCCATAAACCAAGCATCACAAATATCAAGGGTGGTAAATGGAGCTACAACAAATGCCCCCTAATATATGAGGTCAGAAGGGGTACATGATGGCTGAAATGTATTAAGTATATGGAAAGGAATCCTGTCGAGACTGAGAAGGACTTCTCCAGAATTCATCCTGCCAAGCCATCAAAAAGAGATCAGAAAGAAACTGCTATCTGAGGTGGGCATACCCATGCTCAGAGAAAGTAAAGCATGTCCGCATATCAAGTACAAGTGGATCCACTATGTATACAAGTATAAAGAACTGAAAGTACATAATGGATCATCTGATCGTGATTGAAAAAGTACATGTCTGAATATCACATATAAGAAGATGATCAATGAAGCTGAAAGATGAATCTAATCACTGATGTCAAAAAATAATCCCAATAGTACCGAATGAATATTATGGAATAAAATGATACTACATCACAGCTCGGATTCCAGCTTATAAGATGTCGTTGTGATAGATAGCAACATATAGGGTGGATGGTGTCAACTAGCAGTAACAGGAGCAACTAACAAATGAACCAAAACATGCTGATGCAACCCGAGGTCTTCACCGATCGTCATGGTACATTTCTACACAATGGGAATAAATGATTTGAAGTTGACCACATGAGAAATCATTTGGTTACCAGTCATTGATGTATACCATTAATAAACACGAGAATACTCACTGATAATGATAATGGGAGTCAAGGTACCCAGTACAATCTAACAAGTGCGAATGAATGAACTAAAGTCGAACACCTGGAAGAATCTATCAATCAGGGGACAATGATGGTTTCCCACAGTTGATAACGAAGGAATCTGCCACTGATGATTACAAACCCCAAGGTAGTGCCAAATGGACTCTAGATTTTTGTCCCAGCGCAATGAGTCATAGTCGATAGGAAAATATCCGCTAGAAGGAAGGCATTAAGGCATCCTTCATCAATCTAGTGCGAGTGTAACCTATAGGCCAATAATGTGGAAGGAATCGGGTGAAAATGATTTAGTAACCCAACCGAAGCACGTTTCCGATGTACACAAGATGTAGCTAGCGCACGATAGAAACCCTCTGAACCAACCAATAATGAAAGCTGACACAGAGGTGAGGAATGCACCAATAGGGTGAAATAGAGACCAAGGCACTACATGAATCCCAATGTGTGATAATGAAAGCTGATGTTGAACACAAGGGAAACCACTCAGTCAAAGATCCATGATACTGATCGATGTTGAGCACAAGGTGACCTATCAATAATGAAAATAGGGCCAGGGTGTGGCTCTAGACCTGTCCTCAAAGCAATATGTCCTCGTCGACAAGGACAAGACCCGCCAGTAAGAAGTCAATGAAGACCTTCTCAAACTAACATGAGTAAAGGACCAATATAACTGATGTTATGACAAAGATGACACTGAAAACTAGGGATGGCCAATTGAAAAATGGGTCAAGGGACACCGTAGGGAGGCCAACTCAGGCTTACTTCCCTTGAACAAAAGCACAACTCAATGATGACTCTATGGCAGCATATGATAACTCTGTATAAGTTCGTGATCCAGGAGGCACAAGCGAACTCTCCATATGATTGGAAGAGATAACCAATCGGAGGAGAACTGACTCAATAACAAGGTTAAGGCATACCTAAGTCAAGCTAAATCTCACCCAAAATGGAGGAATTACTTTATTTTGAGTGCTTTGTTCAAGGGCAACACAACTGACTGTAGGTGCCAACAATATATGGAAATGTTGTTTTGTTCCTGCTCTTTTTGAAATATATAATTTTTTTGTCTTTTTCTTTAAGCTGGAAAAAGAATAAAAGAATGATATAGTACAATGGAAAGAATGAGTGTCAGAGAAACAGATGATCTAGTTCCTAGGATGGGAACAACCCTATGCTCAATGCAGGGAGGTGAAACTGGTCAAGGACACTCAAAGGGATGTTCCTTCCACGGGTCAAAGGATGTGTCAAGTTGCAGAAGCTAAGTGATTGCATGGGTGATTTTGTAGAAGACATGGCCAAATAAGTGGCTTAAACACGAGTCCAACTGAAGCTGGCTCAAGGCCAAAAAGGTACAAATAGTCAAAATGTAATGCAACAGTACAACTCAACACAAAAGAGCCTCTAGGATATAAGGCTAGAAATAAGCGTAGAAGAAAGGAGAACGTGTCCTCATTGCACAAGTCATGGTGGGACTAAATAGGACTCCCGAGCCTACTCAGTATAATAGCATGGGCAACCAATGTTAGTGAGGTTCTAACTAAGATGCCCATGTAAAGGATGGCTCTACCATCGCATCATGATTTAAAAAATCGGCGAGTGAACATGGTTTGCTAACCAATACATGATGGTGTCGACCTTATGGCTAATGTATCACTGAACGAAGGCTAGTATGCAAGATGTAATGGAAAAAATGGTTTTCCCTAACCTATATGCAGGTGAGTGAACGATACTTGCCATGATAGGTCAGCGACCATGGGATTGAAATAGGATCTCGAAGAAGTGTCCAAAATATCCTGAAACAATAACCCATTCTCGACAATCCAAGCCCACAAGTCAAAAAATTCATGAGATGAAAAATCAAGTTTTGAGAAAAAAATATTGAAATTTCAAAGTTATATATTGACTTTTAGACTCATAATTTTTTCATTTCTATTTGGAAAAAAAGTTGTGGATCAAAAAACGAGAAAACTTGCCTCTAAAGAATTGGACCATTCAAATCACGCCACAGTTACCAGGTAACCCTCATATCATGCTTGCAATGTTTTGTGATAGTTTTTAGAAGTTTTTATTAAGATTTGACCGTGGGAATTCATGTCAAAAAATCCAACTCTGCATACACACAGGTTGGCTGTGATCAACCCGCGTATACGACGACCCTACACACGATTGTGTGTGAAGGGAACCGGCGCGTACACGAGTTGAAGTTCAAACATAAACTCTAACGGTTGAAACTAATTTTTATTCAAGATTACCATCACATGGAGAGAGAGAGAGCATGCCACAATTGACAATGAGGTAATGAACGACCAAAATGCACTAGATGCATTGAGAGGCTGCAGCGTGTTGAAATTATTCAAAATGCCGAACATGAAAGCCAACTCATGCCTACTTGAATTACTAATCCACTACTGGAGTGTAGAGGATGATGCCTTCATGATAGATCAGATGCCTCTAAGGATTGAGAAGACATTTACTTTATTTCCCCTGAAGAGGGGAGGTTGTGCATTCAACAGACAGGACAAGGAGTAGTCTTTAAGTAGAAGACTATGTACACATATACTGTCCTAGGCATATAGAAAATATTGAAAGTCAGATTCCAATCAAACACATGGATAGTTTATCTCTAATGATTCTATTGTTTACCATTGCAAGGGTAAATGGATCAGCTTCACTGCATCAGGCTTCACGAGTGTCCATGAGCCTGGCAGTGGAATTCCTAACCACGGTTTTCGACTAGTGCACACCTCTTCTGACCAACATGAAGAGCCAGTTGACCTCCATACAGAAGGTTCAGACAAAGAACTTTAGATATGGGACTATTTTATGTTCCTTCTTCTTCAAGAAGTTACTTGGGCTACGTCCAAAGTTTATGTCTACATCAGTAGCCCGTAAGATCCATGGATGGGTAGATGGGCTGACTTGATCAAATGCCTTGGAGGCGTGGACGTGCCTAGGATGACTTTAGATGATGAGTTTTTTGCCTGGTGGGACCAAAAAATCATCATAGTCGATGACTACCCGTATGCTGGAATGGATTTCCGAGGATATCCAAACTTGGTGCTGTCACCAAACGCACCATGGGGAGACATAGGTAATTTTTTTTTTAAGTTTTTGTAAATTTTTAAGAGTTTTTTTTTTTCTTTTTTAGATGTGAATTGAACTTAGAAATATTTTTAATGGGACAACATACTAACAAAATGGCCATGCTCCAAATGTGGGTCCAGTGAGATCAGATGGATTCTCGAGGCACAGGCGTCACAGAAGAGGTGCTGAAGAGGCAGCAGCTGAGACAGAGAGGGTCCTATATGCAGTCCAAAGAAACTTGGTGAGAATGACTCACTAGGTACTGATGATAGCCATAGAGGACCTACCTGAGGAGATATAGCGCTGCGTGGTAGGAGTACCACAAGACTGGGTTTGCATACTTCAGCGTGTAGCCAATGCAGTAGTTAACTTCTTAGCCCCTCATCCTGAGCCGAGTCGATAGACAGACTGGACATGATTATGGCATTTAGTCCCAATTTTGTATATTATTTTTTGAACACTTTATGTATGCATAGGCAGTTTTATTATATATATACAGATCCAAAATTTTGATGTTTTCTTAATTTGATAAATGATTGATATGCCAATCTAATGCTTGATTAGCGATAGTGCCCGCTAATGAATTCTCAGATTGTGGAATGTGCACATATGTAATATAAACAAAAGATCGTTGCAACACTCTCACTCTAAAAAATTGGCAATATAAATAAGGATCCTGAACCCGATAAATGTTATTTAATTGTGGCACTACCAACTGTGAGTCAAGATAAACTACCAACGAATCAAGTCCATAAGAAATAGCTTCGGATAGTAAATTAATAACAAAAGTATATTCAACAATGTTATTTGAAGCAGGCCCAATACACTCTCCCCTCGACACCATCAACTGTCTAGATGGATAATAAATCACCCAAGCCGCAGAAGCAAGATTTCGAGTGTGCCGACTAGCACCATCAGTGAATCCCAAATATATCAAGTCATCCATCAACTCCTTCCAAAGCAGATCGAAAAATGTCAATATCAAAAAATTCCTGACAAATATGTACAAAAAATACAATATATACAAACAAGCAATTGCTCGGACGGAACCTAAGCAAAATACTTCTTACGGTAGAGCCCATCCGGGGGCTCTGCCAACTTGTTCCTAGAGATGTTTATAGGTACAATTCTTGAGCTAATCGATATATTACCTTTAGTTGATAATTGTGCTGGAGCCAAAGGGTTTGAAACTGTACAAACATCGCTAGTAATTAGATTGGAGAACCTAGAATCAACTTCATGCAATATAGGAAGAAAATATGAACAATGATGTAAATCTTCCCATGGTTGATCTACAGCCATCATTGCTTCTAAAATTTCTTCGTGAGATGGTAAAAATGTATCTAAGCAATCCAGAGCAGAAGTAGAGTCAAGGGTCCAAGCTGGAGCCACATCACTATCCAACTCTTCCTCTGAAAAATGAGTGGGATGGTTGTCTGTAGAGTCAACGATAGCTTGATAGCTAAGTTCTTCTGCAGACATGGAAAATGCCATTCCACCAACTTGCCCTCCATCTAATGTGGTCATAGATGAAGGTAAGGTCCAAGGGTCTAAAGGTTCCTTGGAGAATGAAATTGCATTGATTCTAGTTGTAGGAGGGAGAAGATCAAATACACCCATCAAGGAAGAGTACATCTCAACTCCTAAATTCTCTATAGGTTGACGGGGATTATCCACCAATGGAACGGTAGAATCTGAAGTTGCACGAGAATCACCTAGAGAATAATCTAACTGATCAATTTTAACAATTCTCCCCTAATGAGGAAAACAAAGGATGCAGAATAGAGATGAAACTATGGCATCCATCTCATAAATCCAATTCCTTCCTAAGAGGAGGTTGTAATCCAGGTTGGCATCAACGATTTCTACCTCAATATTAACGATCTTTCCTCCAACACATATAGGAAAAGTCGGGATAATTCCGTGTGGTCTATGAGAATGACCATCAAATGTTGTTAAGAGAGTCGGTGAAGGAACAACTGAAGGTGATCCAATGGCCTTCCAACATGACATATAAATTACACATGTGGAAGCTCCTTCATCTATAACTATCTAAAAAATATTGGTTTTTCGGTAAGTAGACTTTATTTGGAAAGCCATATGGTGAGGAAGTCTCTTTTTGACATTCAACATATCAAAAGTGAGCACTAAATAATTTTTTGGTTCCACCACCTGATCGCCGAAAGAAAAACACTTCTCTGAGTAGTACACGACTGGAGTACCTCCAATGCAGACACAACATAAGGAATTTGAGCCAGATCTTCTACAATCGAGTATTTCTGGGCTGCCCTAGCATTAGTGTTAGTAGTCGAGCGCTTTGTGGAACCTTTCGGTATCCGAGGTATAGGCTCAACAAAGGGTCACTCAATATGAAGCGGGTTTGTGGTTTCGAGAACATATTTTACCTTAGATGTTTCCGTTTCACCATAATCACGTGCTCGTGTGGCCATGTTGACATGAGAGTTCATCATATAAAAATTTGAGGAATTTTCCCCTTCCTGTTTTCCCCCTACAGAGGTACCAGCATTCGAGTTTGCGCCAGAAAGTAATTGATGCCATTGGGGGAAAGGGTTAGTTAGGACAACTTGGGAGCTAGAGGACCCTTGCTGCACTAACAAGTGCTGAGAATCCTGAATCTTGGGTCAGAGGTGAGTCAAATGATCTCCATTGCATAACTTGCATGGAAATTTAACCTTTTTCTTATACTCTTTTCTACCCTCATCGACACCGTTGCTAGGCTTGTTTGCATTACCCTTCCCTTCCTGGTTCTGCTTCTTACCTCGTCCCTTCTTCTTCCCATCAGATTGTTGATTTCCTTTAGGGTTAGAAGTTTTGACGGTGTTTATGGAGGTAGGTTGGGAAGGCAAAGGTGTAGATGGTGCTGTCTAGTTAGAAGAAGTAGTTTGTAGAGACAATTGCTACAATTGGTTCAAAATTTTCACAATATTTGCGTCAATTGATCCAACTATACCATCGGCGTGAGGGCTTGGCTTCGGTTTGGCTAAATCAACCTTGGATCTAGGAGCGTCAGGCAGGATTTTTTTAAGAGTCCTAGACTGAGAATATATCAATTCTAATCGTTGGGCTCGAAAAATAGCCCGCTCTTCCGAATAAACACCGGAAAGAGAAACATCCTTGGAGATCTCAGGTTGTAAAGATTTAAGAAACCATTTGAGACGGAACTCTAGTGGAATTTCGGCTTTAATAAGCCTCTTTCTCTGTCTCCATTCCTGGATATGATCTGAAATGTGTGTTGTCGTGTCTTGATGAAAATTGGCTAGAAGCTCAGTTCCCGCTTCATAATGGACATGCAACTGAAAATGGTTCAAGAAAATATTAGATAAATCAGTGAAAGAAGTAAAGGTGCCCCATGACAACACTATATACCATTTGGCAGCATTCCCTGGAAAGGTGCGCTGAAATAACCTCAACCTGATTGGATTGTCTATCAGGGAGTTGGATGAGCACCATAAGTGGAATATGGTCACATGGTCTCCCAGGTCTTCACCATTCCTCCCTTCGAATTTTGGAATATCCGATGGAAGTTTAGTTGGGACCGGAGGCCAAGCTGGATTGTAGCTAATTAGATTATTCGTCAATTTAGTCAAGTCTGGCAAATTAAGTGTGGCCAGAAAAGGACCTTGGGAATTCCGTTCGGACTGGGCGAGGTTCCCGTAGGTCTGAAAAGAATGACCTATATTTTGAAAGGCACTAGGTTGCCCCAAGTAAATCGTAGAGCCTACTGAACCAAAGGGTGATCCTTGTGGTGCAACAAAATTTGGAGTTTGACTAACTCCTACCGAAAATCCTTCGTAATCGGTGAAGTTACCCCCTAACGAAGTATTGAAAGGAGTTGACAGCTCTTGATAAGGGTTCCAAGCGTTAACAAAGGGTGAAAAACTGTGAAATGAATTAACCGAGGAATATGGTACATTCCCTTGTTGGAAAAAAATAATTGATTCCCAGCTCCTATCCCACTAACCGCAGGGTTTGTCCAACTCTGAAAGGGGTTACTACCTTGAATTGTAAAAGGAAAGGGCATCGACCCTAATGTCGAATTGTAATGTGGTATATGACCACCTCCAAATGGGAAACCCTAAAAAGAAGCCGATCCACTCTTCATGGATGCAGAGACGGTTGATGGTATATTCAAAGGAATTGAAAGAACAACTTGAGAGGGCATTGCAAAAGGGAAAAATCCAAAACTGGATGCATTAGCTTGAGAACTTCCACTTGTCGACAGAATGGAAATAGACCCAAATAAGGATGTACTGGGAGTGTTAGAAGGGATGGAAATGGTTCCTCCCCCTTGCACATATATGGGAGACTACATGCTCGCAATACTTGTCGTCGATGCCATGCTTCCAGCAGTGGTCGTTGAAGGGATAGATGTATGTGGACTTGGGCTCGAAGGCTTGTGAGTCAGAGTTCCAACGTATAACAAAACATCTGGATGATCAAAAGTGAGAGGAGAATTCAGAGCCGCAACCAAATCTGAAAGCTCTTCTACTTCAATACTATCTTCCGACTAGAAGAGTACTCGAGAAAGAACTGGTGTGTTCCTCTCTAACTCTATAGTAGTACCAGGTCTATCTTGTGAACTAATGCCCCCAAGCGAAGGATCAATCTCCGATGTGCCTGCTGCCACTGGTTGAAAAACACTGGCAGAATCACTCCTACGCCTTCTAGGAGAAGGCTCTGGACTCATAGGTGAAAGCCCACGAAGTCTCTGAGACCGTCGAGATGGTCGGTCGGCCACTTTGAATTATTTTTATAAAATCTACTTAAAGACTCAAGAACATCAAAAGCTAGGCTAACTAGGAGCACAAAACACTCACTAAAATGTCCCTAAAGATATCGACAATCAAACAAATTCCAAGTATTTCTGCTCCAGGTGATTAGGATTGGACACCAAAATATAAGAAAGTTAATAATAAGGGCCTTCTGAAAATAGACTGGGGTAATTATGCCCCAGGCCTATTAGCGAAGGTATCAGAGGTAGTTACGCTGATCTCCAGACAACAACCTTTGCCGGTGCAAGCCCGCAAGCTTTGCAAGGGTGCCCTCCAGAAGTATTATTGAACGTGATACAACGTCAACCTCAGGCGCCATGGGATTCCTCTCCGCAGCCACTTGTGTGGATTCCTAGGATAGGAAACTATGGACACTAACTCGTATCATAATCCGGGTGGAACAGTCGTGAGGTAGGATCCGCCAAGTAAGAGGGGAAGTATCTCTCATCCTTATCTTCACAAACCCTCGTGCTTTACTCCCAGTCACGGAGCTTTCCTGGTCTCCCTAACTCTATTGGATTTCGCTCTTTAATCAGACTTCTATATTTTACAATTTAGAGTGGCCTTGGAGAGTTTACTCTCCTCTCACCTAATCCAAGGCCCTAAATAAACCTAAAACTTGTTGGTGTATTCTCATCATAATACAAAATGTTCTAGTTTATTTTATTAAGCGCTTGATTTTAAATGGCTGTTCTTTTAAGTCAAAGGGATAAATGGAAATGAAACCAATGGTGTTTGTATGATGCAAAAGAAATTAATGAAAAACTAACATATATGAATGCAATCATTTGTTCTTCAATGAAAAAAAATTTCTACTTGGGTTCTACGAAACTTCTATAAAGCAAAAACTTTTTCTTTTCTTTTCTTGAAGCCCACTTCACATTCACAAAAACTAAAAAGACTATTGATGCTTTAATAATGCAAAACTATCCTAATGCAAGGTGTACATGAATATGCGAGATCCTAGATTACTCTAAAAGGAACGAAAGCAATTGTTTATAAATTATTAATAAGCCAACTTAAGTGTTTGAAAAGAATACAAATTTTGAATACAAAATATTCTCCAAACAAGAAGGACAAATCCAAAAGGATCACAATTCACTTCAAAAAATCAAAAGAAACAAAAATCAAACTTGGAAAAAGAAGACAAAAACAATGTTTTTTTAATAACCTTTATTTTTCAAGAAGCAATGAAAACAACCTTTCAAAAGCACTCTAAATGCCACCAAAGACTCAAAGACCGAAAGAAGAGCACAAGGAAACTTTGCAAGTCACAAATTCGACAACAAATGAAAACTTGAACAGAAAGGGCTTCAACTTGTACTAAACGACCCAAAAGGTAGAAAAGAGCTTTGACAAACTAAAAAAGAAGTCAAGAAAGAAACACTTTCAAATTTTTCAAAAAGAAACTTTCAAAAAGCAAGAAAAGGTGTAAGGCCCCGAAATGACAGAAAGAAAAGCAGGTAGACCAATAATCGAGCTTGACACTAAGATTGAAAACAATATGTTGTTCTGGAGGACCAGAACAATCAAGAACCTCTATAAAAAGTATTGTGTATCAAAACACAAATCATAAAACTCACTCAAAAGCAAACCTTGGCCAAAACTTTTCAAAGCAGAAGAGAATTCAAAACAATAAGCTCACTAAATAATAAAATTATAAAGACAGAAGTTGACCACTCAGAGACCAAACGGACCAAGAAACAAATCCTTCTGGGTAGAGAGATTTGAAAAACAATGCAAAAAATTGTATTCGTGACTGTGTTCAAGCACAGAGGTGTGTACATGCACTTCTGATAAAGGAAACTCGCGTATACGCGGGTTCACTTCATAGAAACAAGCATGCGTACACTACTATAAATAGACAAAAGTGCGTATACAAAGCTTTGCAAGAAAAATAAAAAATAAAGCCAGATCAAAAAGATCAGACTTAAGGTATGAGATTCTACTGGACCAAACAATACTGTCACAGCAAGCAAACCAAGAACTGAGCCCTGATTGACATTGAACAACCCAAATTAGGAATAACAAGATTGTTATCCCCAGTGGAGTCACCAAATCTGTTACCAGAATAAGTACCCTAGGGCTTTGGGTTGGAACCCCAACAGAGCAAGAGTAAACTACAGTAAGAAACACTCATACAACTCAGGCAACATACTTATATAAACAAACTATGCGATAGCGGCCATACCTGAATGTCCTTCATTTGGGTAGTTCCAACAGGGTTTAGACCCTCTACAACTCCTGATGATCTTCGAATCTACAAATCAACTAATTCTAACATACATAGTAGCATATAGATAAATCATTTTAATGAAACTAACTTTATATCATATAAGCAAATGATTAGTTATACATCAAAATAACATTCATACATGAATTAACACATTATCTAATGCATAAACAAAGTTAATCTCAGGAACAAGACAATGCTTCTTTTTATTGTAGAAAGCTATAACTAACACGGAGAGAATTCACCTGAGTCTTCCTCTTCTGGCTCCAAGCAAAACTATCCTTCAGATCTATCGAGTCCCAGTCTTCAACAACCTCCTTCCGTAACCAATACCATGATATCTCAAGCAAGTGAGAGATTATCAACACTCAAGGAAACAAGGGTTTCCTGAAACTTGGGGAAGTGCTTGAAGCACAAGGATACTTCAGACTCACTCAGGGATAATATCAGTATAATAATTCTATCTCTTCTCCTCTTTAAGGCCTTCCCATAGAAGTATATTTATACTTCTCCCAATTAGTTTTTTAGTTGGGAAACAGTTGGGCCACGGGCACTAGCAGGTAATCAACAGGTAAAATCTGTGAACTCTGCCCATAATTAAGGGAATTTATTTTTTTAAAGTGTTTTAACACATATACGTGGGTTGGGTACTGACTAACTCGCGTGTACACACTTTTATCTCCGGGAAAAGTAGCGTACAGGGAATAAAACATTTTTTAAAAAATATTTGGACTAGGTCCGAAAGGGGGGGTTTCCCTAGGCCATAAACCAAGCATCACAAATACCAAGGGTGGTAAATGGAGCTATAACAAGGACAACTAGTTTCCTCCATAGGTGAAATATCTACCAGAGGCAGTGAAGTTCGCTTTGTTGTGGGTAACAAAGGATCTAAAAAGGATCATGGAGTTAAAAATTTTCTCGATATTGATGGAGATGGATCTTAGAACAGTCATCAGTTAACAACCATGACTGTCCACTACCTTATACGAGCAATTAAGGGCCTTTGCAGAGTTCAAGGCCGACTTCCACAACATATCAATCAAGGTGCGGGAGGACCATAAGCATATATGGCACAAGATACCATACTTAGTCTCAGAGACGGATGTGCAGAAAATCATGGGGAGCTGGCCAGTAGAGTGGCACGATCCCATGGACCTTGGTGTATGTACTAGTAAAGGTACTGAGAGATTTGCTATGCAGAAGTAAAAAGAAGTAGCTCAGAAGGCAACGCAAGCTCTAGCTAATAGAAGGAGAAAGAAGCCGCTGCTATGGTATCTGAGAAAAAAGTGCGCGTTGCAAAGGATCGTACTGAGGCAGAGTGTACTGGTACTGAGGAAGTCAAATAATCAACTTCCAAGCATACATATGAGCAAGAAATATCAGGATAGGAAGGAGGCAGTGGAGAGGGGTAGAGCACTCCCTTCACCCTAAAGAAGCGCAAAAAGGAGTAGATTATTAGGCCCCAAAAGAAGCATAAATCTGACAAGAAGACGTGCATCGACCCGATGGTCCTTACAAAGGGGGATCTTGATGAGATAGGTGATAAGGTTAAAGATACCACAACAAATTTTTGGTAGTAGTTCAAGCAACAATACATGCAGATGCTGGGGAGCATCCAAAAGAATTTGTGTGAGCTGCAGATCCAGACCAGTAGGATTCAAGTGAGCGTTGGGCAAGAGAGCGGGGTGCAAGTGAGCCTGGCACAAGGAAGCGACACAATAGAAGAGGTGGAATAGACTCTAGACATCAGAGTCATACCCTTACTATAAGGGTATGTTCGCATGAAGTCAGAGGAGGACCGCGTTGTATTAAGTACAGTGAAGGACGTGGGAGTCAACTTGGCCATGTGACCACTTTAGACTCTCCATGTGCCACATCAGGCAGTTTCAGTTGCGTTAAGTATTAGAGAGCAACATGTCGTTGCAGTCATAAGTGAGTTCAAGGTGAATAATGGAAAAATGTTCGCAGAGAAAGCTCAGGGGCTGAAAGAAAAGGAAGAACTGCAAGCGCGAAGTCAGAGCCTGGAGAAAACAATTGAGGAGGCATGCAAGACAATCCTTGAGTTGAACATCCCAGAGGATGCTGTAGCTACATCAGAAGTCAGAAAATTGGCTGCTGCAGTTTTCGCATCAAAGGATGAGATCGGTAGATTTACCTTCGATTTTCAAATTAAGATCTCAGAACTACTGTAGAAGTTGCAACCAACTACTCCACCAGAGGTTCTGGAGCAATGCAGAGCAACGATAAGATAAAATATGAGTACATTGGATATCGCAATCACAGATAAGCAATGATGTTTGATCATGCCATTGAGTTGTGGACGAACTTGCAGGAGCACCTGAACTTGTAGAGGCTAAACACAGATATTAGGCAAACACAACGCTAGTATGATGAAGTCTGAGTGACTGCACACACTTTGGCACTAGCACAACACCTCACAAAATTGCAGGTATGCAAGCATTTGCAAGCACAAATGGAAGAACTATAGAAGAAAGAGGCCCTTCTAAAGGCTCGATTATTGCCATGGATAGAGGAAGCCTTCCAGCTTACTCTATCTCTTTAGGAAAAGTTAAAGGTACTGTAGCAGACATAAAGAACAATGTGCCTAGTAGTGGAAGGCCAATAAGAAAGAAGTTGGTCAAGGAAGTGCATCTGGGAGTTGTACAGAGCACTGCTGAAATACTAGCTTTATAGGTTGAGTTAAGTGGCATGTGAAACAAAATCAAGGCCCCAACCTAGTGACTCGAGTGTGAGTGACCATCTTTGTGTTGGGGGCCTGTTGGCATAGGGTCTCCTAGGTAGGATTTGGGGTTAGTTTAGCCCAATTTTGTAAAATTTTTGTAAAGAATGTAAAGTCTCCATTAATGTGGATGCAGAGCAGACAACTAGATAAGAGTCAAAAGGGCTTTAGCTGCTTGCTTGGGTAAGTAATAGGTCAGCTTTGAGACTCACCCATGGGTCACTGGCCATGGTATTGTATTGGAAATGCTATATATTTGAGTCATAGTGAGTCTAGAAGAGGAAGTTAGTAACTAAGATAAGTCAAGATAGAGATTGTTTTGGGTAATTGCTAAGGCAGGAAGCAAAGGGGAAAGCTCCTATAGCTGAGTGCGCAAGAGACCTTGGTAAGTCCGCAGTTGGGTGCTTGGACCCCTGCAGCTAAGTGCACAAGGCGAAGAAGTCTATAAATTGAACGCTGAAACTGAATAAAGACTGATTTTGAAGAAATATCTTGCATCTGAGTATTATTGTTAATTATGTTTATGTTATGTTTTGTCACTCAAAAATATGTTTTCTACGGAATAATTTATAAACGTAGCACGAATCTATTGAATCTATCATATTTATGCATGACTTAAGTAATTATCTGTTTTCGCGAAGTTAAGGGTTAATTCTGTTATGATTTTTGATGAATTTGGTATATCTGCGTAAAGGAACATATATGGTTATTAATTAGTGCACAAAAGTGGATGGTTTGCCTCTTTAGGGTCTATAAAAACTGATCGCAGACCTTGATGAAGGTCTAGAAGCCATTTTCCTAGAGTTATAGTATTAGGCCATAGAAGGATACTGATCTGCGTGAAGGCAGATTTGAGCTACATGGGGTTAAGACTGCTTATCACACTGTCTCTGGATGCGGAAACTTGGTTCTGGCTGTAGGTTTTAACCCCATACGGAAATTACCTACATATGAATTCTAAAACACATAAAATAAAAAATGCGAGAGCATAACACATAAAACACATATACACAAAGATTTTCCCGTGGATCCGAAAACCGAAACTACCAACTTGATTTTTCATTATGTTCCTTTCAATGTTATAATAAATATTTATACATGCCAAAGCATTCAATACCATGGACTGAAAACCATTGCATGCAAAACCATGGACCGAAAACCATCGCGTGCAAAACCATGGACCGAAAACCATCACGTCCAAAAACATGTGTGAAAATCATGCACAAAACCATAGGTGGGTCTACCCAACCTAACATAGGTTCCAAAACCAAAATTTTGCAGGGCGTTGCCCCGGACCCCATAGAGTGGGGTTACCTACATCTCTCAAACCCCTTGTGACTCCCCCTGCTATGCAATCGGCACAACAAAAGGGGGGCCACACCCCCTGGTTAACTACGTGGGCTAGTCGTGGAAAGAATATAACACAACCCAACATTCTCCCACTTGTTGTTTTCTTTCCATAGGGGGCCACAAGAGAGCTTAGTCATTTATCGAGCCCTGCAACGCCCATTGTTTCTCTACACAAAGAGAACTTCTTAGAGCTCACAGATTCTGTCAATGCATATGTAGTTTTCTTCAAAGTGTCCACCTTTACCAGCAACACCTTTTTGTCTTCTATCATATCCCTCACAAAGTGATACTGAACATCAATGTGCTTTGTCTTTGAATGGTAAGTAGTGTTCTTTGCCAAGAAAATTGCACTTTGGCTGTCACAGTCTATCTTTATAGCTCCCTGTACTAACCCCATACTGAAACATAATCTCTACAGACAAACTGCTTCCTTGCTTGCATGAGTGGCTGCCATGTATTCTACCTCTGTAGTTGATAGTGCTACTATAGATTGTTTCTTACTCATCCAACCAACTACACCTCCAAATAGGTTAAACACATACCCACTTGTAGATCTTCTCTGATCTAGATCTCTAGCCCATTTTGCATCAACAAAGCCACGAATATCCAACACTCCGTCCAATCCTGGTCTTCCTTGGTAGCACAAACCATAATCACTAGTTGCACACAAATACCTAAAAACCCGCTTCACTGCTATCCAATGCTCCTTCCTTGGTTTTGACATAAACCTGCACAATACTCCCACTGCATGTGCAATGTCTGGTCTAGTACAGACCATCACATACATCAGGCTACCAACTGCACTTGCATATGGAACATGGGACATGTCCTATTCCTCTTCTTGTGTCTTGGGACAATGTTCAATAGAAAACGTTACACCTACAAGAATAGGAACCTTCACCGGTTTACTATCCTCCATATTAAACCTGTGCAATAATGTCTCGACATACTTCCTCTGGTTTAACTAGAGCTTCCTCTTTGTCTGATCTCTTTTAATTTCCATGCCAAAAATATAGTTTGCGGCACTAAGATCTTTCATGTCGAATTTGGAGGATAATTGTGTCTTCAAATCCTGGATAATTTATTTGTCATTTCCAACCAGCAACATATCATCCACATACAAGAACAGATAAATAACACCATCACCAATTAATTTAAAATACACATAGTGATATGCTTTGCTTCTAGTGAAGCCAAGTCCCCATATAAATGTATCAAATTTCTGATACCACATTTTTGGTGACTGTTTTAACCCATACATAGACTTCTTTAACTTGCATACTAGTTCTTTCTTACCCTTCACTGCAAAGCCTTTAGGTTGCTTCATGTAGATTTCCTCTTCCAAATCCTCGTGAAGAATGTTGTCTTCACATCCATCTATTCTACCTCAAAATCAAAAGCAGCAACAACAAATAAAAGAAATCTAATAGAAGTTATCTTGGCAACAGGAGAAAAAATATCACCAAAATCAATTCCCGACACCTGGGAATAACCTTTTTCTACCAACCGAGATTTGTATTTCTCCACCTTTCCTTCTGCATTTGTTTTCTTCTTGAACACCCATTTACTACCAATGGGTTTCCTTCTAGCCAACAACTCCACCAGATCCTAAGCCTCATTTTTGTGCAAAGATGCCATTTCATCAACCATGGCCTCTTTCCAGAGCTTTCCAGCCTCTGAGTCTACTGCTTCCTTCACAGTTCTAGGATCATCATCAGTAATAGATAAATAAAAATTTGAACAAAAAGAAGATGGACTATACATTTATGGCTGCCTTCTTTCTCAAACTGATATTCTCACACCCGGAGTTTGTGGCTCTTCATATTCTGATTCCTCCTCCGTTATAGAATCTGATTCTTCCTCCTTTAGCTATAACTCTATCTTCTTAGGTTCCTTTGGTTGAACTTCATGTTTAATAACATCTTTCACCTCTATGAAAACCACATATCGGCTGTACACAACCTTCCTTCTTACTAGGTTCCAAAGCTTATAACCCTTTAGACCATCCTTATAGCCAATAAAGATGCACTTTTCAGATTTACTATCCAACTTGGTTCATTTTTCCTTTGGAACATGTACATATGCATCACATCCAAATACTCTCAGACGTGAAAGAGAGGTTTTTTTACCAGTCCATACCTCTTGTGGAGTTTTATCCTCCAACGGCGATGAAGGTGATCTGTTAACCAAGTAACATGTTGTCTCCATCGCCTTTGCCCAGAATTCCTGTCCTAACTCGGCACCACTAAGCATGCTTCTTGCCCTTTCCATCAACGTCTTGTTCTTTCTTTCTGCAACTCCATTTTTCTGGGGTGTATATGGAGTAGTCTTCTATCGTTCTATACCACACTTCTTACAGAATTCTTCAAATTCCTTACTGCAAAACTTTCCATCGTTATCTATCCTCAACACCTTTATCTTTTTCTCTGTCTGGTTTTCCACTAGAGCCTTGAATTCTTTAAACCTGTCAAAGACTTCAGATTTATTTTTAAGGAAATATATCCATGTATTCCTTGAGAAGTCATTTATAAATTATACATAGTACACAGACTTACCTAGTGATGGAACCTTCACAGGTCAAAACACATCACTATGCACAAGCTCTAATATATGTTTCGCCCTCTTACCACCAGAGGTGAAACTCACTCGATTTTGCTTCCCATATACACAATTTTAGTAGAAATAAAAATTTAGAGAGTTATTACTCATACCTTCTACCATACCTTTACCATGAAGTATTTGAAGGCCCTTCTCTCCAATATGTCCAAGCTTTTGATGATACATCATGGTCTTCTCTCTAGACACCACTAGATTTTCTATTCCACTTTCAGGAACCACAGAACTGTTGCACCCATCAACAATAGTACCACCTTGCAGCTTGTACAGAGTTCCAATTCGAACTCCCCGCATCAATACAAGTGCTCCCCAAAACATCTTGCAGGTATCGTTTTCGAGCAATGTTTTTTACACCTGCATCATCTAGCTTGCTTACGGAAACTAGATTTCTGGCCAATGCAGGAATATGTAGAACACCTGGAAGTATTCTAACCCTTCCTCCTTGCAACTTCAACTTTACTTTTCCGCGACCAATGATTCTAGCCTTCCTATCATCCCCTAAGAAGACATCACCACCATCGTATTTCTCATACTCGTAGAACCACTCTCTATGGGGAGTGAAGTGAAAGGATGCACTTGAGTCAATCAACCATGTGTCATGATCTAAATGTGTACTTGAAGAAGACAAGTACACATCCCCACCTTCATCTGAGCTGGTTTTTTCCTCTGCAGAAGGAGAATCATCAGATCCCTTTCCTTTGTCAGGAGCTTTACATTTACAATCCCTTTTGTAGTGCCCTTCCTTTGCAAATTTCCAGCACACCACCTTTACAGGTTTTCCTAGAGATTTAGATCTCCCTCTAGATTTACATCTCTCACTTGATGACTTATTTCTATTTCTGTTCGGGGACCATCCTCGTATAGACAAGGCATCACCATTCTAGCTCCCCATATTTTCTGTCTCATCTTCTCCGTCAGCAAGGCTGAGACTATTTCATCAAACTGCAAGGCAGTTTCATTGCTACCTATTGTAGTAACCAGACTATCCCATGAATATGGTAGAGAACACAACAAACTGATGCACTTATCTTCATCTGAAATTTTAATATCAACAGATGCTAATTGAGTTACCACAGTATTAAATGCGTTCACATGTTTTGTCACTGAGTCTCCAGCTTTCATCCTTAGGTTATACAAATTTTTCTGTAGGAACAGTTTATTCACCAGAGACTTAGATTGGTACAAAGTCCCTAACTTGTCCCACAAAGCCTTCACCGTAGCTCCCCTGATACATTTAGCAATACTAAATCTGAGACACACAATCGTATTGTGCTCTTTGCCTTCCGATCCAACTTCTTCCATTCTTCATCGAATACTCTCGTTGGTTTAACACCCAGATCTAACACGATCCACTTATCTTTACCCACCAATAGATCTTCCATCTTGAGTTTCCACAACTAGAAACTCTGACCATTAAATTTCTCGATGTCTATCTTTCCACTGCTCACCATCTTCTTTTGCCGCCAGAATCGATCTTGCAGATCTCCCAATGAACAAGGTCTGCCACAAGCCCGAGCGAAACCCCTCAACAACAAAAGCGTCCCCTTGAAGCCAAAACAACTCTGATACCAAATGTAGGTTTTAACCTCGTACAGAAATTACTTGCATACGAATTCTAAAAAACATAAAATAAACAATGCGAGAGCATAACACATAAAACACATATACATAGAGATTTCCCCTGGATCCCAAAACCAGGACTACCAGCTTGATTTTTCATTATGTTCCTTTAGATGTTATAATACATATTTATACACGCCGAAGTATCCAATACCATGGACCGAAAACCATGTTGCGCTGAAAATTGTCACTTTGACATTCTGCTATCTGTGTGAGTTCATTAGCACTCATACTTTCCTCCTCTACAAGTCTAAAACATCAGTTCCTCATATCAAGCCTTGAAAATAAGAGAAAAGCTCTCAAAAGTTTGTAAAAATCTGGTTCCACACTTTCTATTTGTCTTACCTACGATCTCGCACCTAATGGCCATGTCTCCAGTGCACCTGACTACACTGTCTCTGTGTTAAGGGTGCGGACCCCTGTAAAAGTTAAAAAGGCGCAAGTATATTATGAAAAACTCACTTTCAGTTATTTCTAGAAGCTTATGGAAGGAATATTGAGGTGGCAAGTTCACTCTTTTAAGGTTCATGTATCTCATACCTTAAGGAGCTAACCCCTTGATGTGAGGATCTTATCCCTTTGAAGGAGGATTCTATCCCTTCATAGGTGGAACTGTAACCTCCTCTTCTGCACTATAAAAAGAAGCATTGGGCTGGTTAACATGGAGTTAGAAGCTTGTTTTTTTTTTAATGGAAAATGTTGTTGCAATTTAGTCTTCTTTAGTTGAGTTTTTATGAGGAGAGATTACATACCTCTATGAATCTCATTTGGAAGAGTACAAGACTTTTTAAAGTAAAGGAAATTCCTGTTTCGGACCCCAGGAAGAACTTGTTCAACATCAAGGCTGAAGAGGTTGTAAGGTTCTTCTTCTATTCAAAGTTAATACAAATATATTTGTTTTTCTGAATAAGCTATTAATTCATGGTTTATTTTATGGATTCCTTGATCACCATAATAGGCATGATTTGTAATATTTTCTATGCAGGTGCTATTTAATGTTTGCTTGTTTTTGATTGCAAGTCTTCAAAGATAACTCTTTCAAACAATTGGAGAATGACTACTACGAACAAGCACTAGATCTAAGGTAGGATCTTAATACCTTTGTAGTATTTACTTATAAATCGCATATGTCTAGAGAAAGATAGATTTGTTTGCCTGTTTGTTTCTAGACTATCTTTTGATACTAGGGAGATTGGCCTTGTTCACAAAATCAATTTATCTGGCTAACAAATTGGCGACTCCACCGTGGATGGTTTTTGATTTTTGGTTTTCCTTTGTTTTGACTTGAGAAAATTATTTTTTTTTGGTTTTTGATTGATGTATATTGGCTTGGGTAGTTTTAAAAAAATTGCGAAGTATTTTTGTTTTGTTTTTTTTTTTTTTTGTTTTTAAGTTTTCTTGTGACCGCACTTTGTCTTCACAGAGAGAGCAGACATATCTACATTTTCCTTGAGTAAATAGTGCGGGACTGCACCTATTGCTTTTGGAGCCTGCGGACCCAATAAATTGTTTTGAAAAACCTAAGATATCTTCTTTTAGTTAAGTTTAGGTTTGTTTTAGGATTCTTAGTGTCTACCCAGATCTGTATTTTTCTTGTCAAAAAATCTCTTGTGAGTGAGTTCCGATAATATTTTTGTTTTGAATGATTTTCTAGAAGTTTTGCATGCTTGGAGTGGTTTTCACTTTGTCTCTGTAGTGACTCAAAGATCAGAAGCTTGAGAAACCTTAGATCATCCTGGTGTCTTTCCATCTCCTTGATGAGTCTGACTAGGTTGCAAAATCGATCCTTTGTGAGAAACATATTTTTCTTGTTGCAAATCTTTGAACAAACTTTGTTATAAGTTCTGAATTTCATTTTTACAAAAGAAAACATATTTGGATGTTTTTTGATTAGTTTGTTATTTTGCGCAAATGAATCCTTTGTTTACTGAACAACTAAGTAAAACATCTTCAAAAATAATTGAAGCTTTTATTCAATTAGATTTTTAAAGTTTTTAGATCTCAAAATTAGCTTTTGTAGTTTTGAGTGCTTTTCTAGAACTTGTAGATCTCTTTGAAGAAAATTGTTTTTTTTGTAGTTATGAGTTTTGAAAAGTGAAAGGGATTTAATGTGAGAATTAATTATTTGTCTCGTTTTGAGTTCTTATTTGAAAAAACAAAAATATTTTCTTTCCATTTCCATGTTTAAAGAAAGAATTGTTTCTTAAAGAATTGCATTTTCGAACTCTTTCTTTTAGCTAGAATTTCATTGAAAGAAAAACAAATTGCTTATCATTTTAGGTGCTTTTTTTAGTGTGTTTGGAGTCGAGTCTTCACACCATCAAAGCTTCATTTCCATACCTATTGACTTAAAGAAAAACCCATAAAAGCAATGCTTAATTAAAATTGATCTAATAATCTTTTCTATTTCTAGGGCTGTTATCGCCAATATAGCTTAGGCTAGTATCTTGGAGTAGGGAGTAATTAACTGTCCAAGGTAGTTAAAACAAACAAGTAGATACATCTTGCGGTAGGAAATAAATCCAATTGTAATTGATACATTTTGGGAAGCTTCTCTTAAAGGATTCAATCACGAGATCATGTCCGAACCTTTGAGACAATCAATTCTGTTTCATTGGGAAAGATAGAAGATTTGCGCATATTATAAACGGTAAACCTCGGATTAACCATTGTCGAGGAGCTTGGGGTCACTTGTTGGTAAACCTCAGATTGAACATGTCGAGGAACCTTCAAGGGGATTGAGCTTTGTTACTCTGCCCTTGTGCGTGGAATCGGATCATAGACTGTTTCCCCAGTTGTATTTTTTGCTATTGGTAACCTTAGAGTCACCATAAACTTAAGATTATTTCCTAAGGTGACGGTGAAGAAAAGATATCACTGTGCCTGGAGCAGATGTCGACTAGACTCACTTGGACTCTCTGGGGGGTTCTCTTCACTCAAGATGGTTTTTTGAAGAAACTTGTGCCAGTCTGTTTCATTAAGCAGGTTGTCGGGGTAATTGTTCCAACTACAGTTTCTGTATTAAACTTCTACTAAGTTGGATTTCATCACCAACTAGTGTTTTTAGTACGGGAAGTTACTATTTGTGCGTGGTTTGAACTCTTATATTTTTTAGACGTGTGATTCAGCTGTTTATTTCTTTAGAGATTTTAGGTGTTTTTATTGAAATTTTCTTTGTTTGCGTGTGATTAATTAATATTTAACTGTGGACCAATTACCGAGACAATCTCGTAGACTTCAGGGGAAACCTCCTAAGTATACACCAAGCCAACCTGAGGGGCTACGAGCTCTCGTATCACCTAGTGATAGTAGAATTGGATCACCAGAAGCAAGAGAGTCATCTCTAATTGTTCATCTTGATTATCAAATACAAACAACAGAGTATATTCAAGAGCCAATTTCATTTTCCGAAGTTACTGGTAGTATTTCTCCTTCTAGTGAATTAGCTAAAGAACCTAAAATTTCTGAGCCTAACACTGAACCTGCTATTTTGGAACCATCTTCAGGATTTGTTACTCCGACTTCTAGTGATCCTAGTTCACCTAGGGTAGGAAATACCATTACTCAAAATCTTCCTTCTGGCCTCATTTCTATTGAAGAAATTGTAAGTCTAGACGAAGACGTAATTCTTCCCGAAAACCAACAGAATTTGAATCTTAGGGAGCGTGAACCAATATTCTGCAGTCCTTTTAGGAGTGACACTTGGTATTTGTCATTGACAATTTTTTAGAAAACCCGGGTCTTAGTTTTTCACCACCTAAAATTCCTTTTCATCCTACATCAAGAGGTTATTATCCTTCATAGATCATGTCAAGACAGTCATCTATGTTTTCCCAATCACCTGAAGCATTTTTATATGACAGTCCTTTTGTTCCTTCGGGGTACCAGTCACTCTCTGGTACTTTTTTAGGAGAAACTCCTCAACTGATTGAACATCAATTATCATCTGGTAGTAATGGAACTCAAACATTGAATGCAAAGCAAATCCATATGATGTCTGGTAGTATTCCAAATCCTCAACCCCAAGGTAGTCATTTATTGTCTGGGGGGCAACCCCAAGGTAGTCAGTTACCGCTTGGGGGGCAACCCCAAGGTAGTCAGTTACCATTGGGGGGCAACCCCAAGGTATTTAGATAATGCCTATGGGCTAACCTCAAGGTAGTCAGTTACCACCTAGAGGGCTACCTCAAGGTTTTCAACCTTTAGGACAGTACATACCCCAAGGTCAACCCCAGACTTAGTATATTTCTCAGGATGCTTATCAAACCCAGATTCAGTACGTGCCTCAGGGTTATCAACCTCAAGGTCAGTACCCAACTCATGGTTTCCAACCACCTTCTAGTCAATCGTTTCTACAAGGAGCTGGAAGTGTACTACTTAATTATCAACCCTACGTTCAACCAAGTTATGGTCCTTCATATGCACAACCTTTTATGGGCCCATACCCTGGAATGAACATGGTGTGGAATCCACCTCAAACTCAATAGACTATGCAACCTAATGTGCAATTATCTAATCAACCTGGACAACCTTTGGTTTTTGGTCCAACCCAGCAACCTGTCCAACCTATTGTTGAAACCCCTGCACATGGTTTAGTTTAGCAGCCTGGGCCTAGCACACCTCAGAATCTAACTCAAACTACTGCAACTACTGCAACTTCTGTTCAAACTACCACACCTCTTTCTGGAGTATCAGTAGCTTCGGTTTCTACTATCCCTACATTAGTGCAAACTCCTCAAGTCTCTATACCATAGTCAGGGCCTACAGTTCAGACTTCGGTCCAGATGCCTGCAGGACAAGCTGGTCTAAGTACAATTTCCACAAGTCAACCGCAATTCACCTATCAACCATACCAGGGACAGTATCAATTTGGTCCTACTGTACAAAACACAGTTTATCAGTATCAACCATATCCTAGCTATACTTATCAACAACCTCAACAACCTCAGTTTGGTCTGATTAATCCTGGTTTTCTAGGAGGTTATAAAATTCCTAATGCAAATACGGTTCCAGGTTATCCTAGATATCCTCCTCCTGGCGCTGATCTCATTAGTCAAGGTTTTCGCGACCCTAACTGTCAATTACCATTTATTGCAACTTTGGATTTACCTAATTTGTCACACCTTACGAATGATCTGATTTACTATCTTCCGTATTGGCTGCCAGTGCCTAGTAAGTTGCCTAGTGATATCTTGAAATTCGAGGGTAAGTCAGGGGAGGATCTGTCAAATCACGTTATGACTTATCACCTCTGGTGTGCATCTAATTCAATCATTGATGATTCAATTCGATTGCATCTTTTTCAACAAACTCTTATTGGTCTTGCCACCAAATGGTACATTGAGTTACCATGAGGCTCTTTTTATAATTTCAATCAGTTAGCCACTACTTTCTTAACTCATTTTTAGTTGCCTATCAGATATGACAATGGCACAGAACTGTTAACTTCACTGAAACAATCCACGTCCACATATATTTATGATCATATTCATGAATGGCGATGTAGAAGGTGTTTAGTGAATGTTCTCATTCAGGATCAAATTTTAGTGGAATCGTTTATTAAATCATTGTTACCTAAAATCACTGAAGATGTAGCTAAGGGAGGAGTTGTCACTAAAGAGCAAGTCATTGCTCAGGCTCAGTACCTTGATCTCGTCTATGCATAGTCAGGTTTACATGAAAAAATCCTTGATCTTCCAAAACACGGTAAAATAACTGCAGCTCCTTTAGGGTCTCATGCCACTGATGGTATGATTGGTTCAATTAGTACTAAAAGTAAGAAGAAATATTCAAAGAATTCTTCTCCTATAATAAATTTACATGATTCCTCGAAAGGAGATTCTTTCGTTGAAGTTTCTGTCGACGTCCATGTCATAGAATCATCTACGACCAAATCTGGTAGTAAAGAGAAGGGGAAGAAGGAAAACAAGCAAAATTCAAAAGATAAAATAGATTAAAATGAATCTACTGATGAAAAATGGAAACCTCGCTATCCTTGTTTCATTTGCGACGAGGATCATTTTACCAAAGAATGCCCACATCGAGCAGAGTTTTCGAAATTCATTAAAGGTTCTCAAACACCTGCTGTCATGAAGGATCCTTTTCCTACTCAAGATAGTAAGATGATTGCTTCTTCCTCAAATACCTCAGAAGAACCCATTATGATGATGTCTCATGTTAAGATTGCGACGCGATCACAAGATTTATGGTAGTAAAAATCCTGTTGGTGGTAAAGAAGCAGAATCTTCTAATCAAAACACATCAACTACACCTCCTCCTAGTTCTGATCCGCCACAGATCTTGAAACCCAACCCTGACTTATTAATCAAACCACCAGCTAAAGGTATACTTCGTAAATTAGCTTTTAATCCACATACGAGAGCTGCTCAAAATTCTAACATTATTGAAGACTTAGCTATTTATCCTTCAGCAATGTCAGCTTTGGAAGTGTTGCAATCGTACCCAGCACAGGATAAATTACTATTGTCTACTATAGGAGAAATCGATATTCAGGATTTGAACCTAATAATCTTCGATTTAGAGAATAGTACACCCCACCTACCTCATCAAATGGCTTTCCAGATTGCAGTTTTAGTCAAAAACAGACCTTGCTTTCGGATTGTGATTGATGAAGGGGCTTCTACGTGTATTATGTCGATCTAGTGTTGGAAATCGCTTGGTTCTCCCACACTCAATGAGTCTCCAACAATTCTAAAGGCTTTTGACGGCCGAGGGTTCCATCCTTTTGGTATTTTTCAGGATTTACCTATAGGGGTTGAAGGCAAAACCATAAATCTAGATGTGGAAGTGGTTGATGCCCCTCTAGATTACAACCTTCTCCTGGGTCGCAGTTGGTCTTATGTTATGACTGTTATTGTTTCATCGGTCTTTCAGCTTATTAGGTTTCCTCATAATGGAAAGATCATTATGATAGACCAGCTAGCTTATTTCTCATTTGACCTAGCCTCTACAGATACTATTAAGCACGTTAGTAAAACAACTATCCCTTACAAGGATTTAGGCGTAGGTTTGATTAAAGATTTTGGTTTACTAGGAACGTTTTCTTTCCCTCCTCCTAACATATCACCTTCTATTGCAAATATTCATATGATTTCATCGAATACTGTTACTTTTGATGATCCTTGGATCGTACCTTCTGATTCTGAGGTGGATTCATTTGATGGTGTGATGCCTTTTAGTCCCTTTGAAATTGCATATCAGGCTATATAGTCATTTTTTGATTCTTGATCAATCTTGAGGATAGTTTGTTCCTGTGTCAACCTTGTTAAAAAATGAAACTAGGTGTCTTGAGGATAATTTGTTCTTGTGTCAACCTCATTAAAAAATGAAACGAAGTGTCTCGAGGATAGTTTGATCTTGTCTCAACCTCGTTAAAAAATGAAACAAGGATCATGGAGCATAGTTCCTTGTCTTGTGTCAAGCTCATTAAAAAATGAAACAAGGAGTCGTGAGCATAGTTCCTTGTCATGTGTCAAGCTCGTTAAAAAATGAATCAAGGGTTTTGAGGAAAGTTCTTGATCTTGAGTCAACCTCGTTAAAAAATGAAACAAGGGTTATGAGGATAGTTCTTTTATTGTGTCAACGTCATTAAAAATGAATCAACTCCCTTTCCAAATCGAGTCTTTGATTAACGTCTCGTAAAATCCAAGTCGAGTCTTTCCAAGATCTCGAAAGTAAACTTTCATTCCATCCACCTTGTTGAATGCAATGAAGCTTGGGGGCATGTACCTTGATTTGAGTCATTATGCCGGGGGCATGCGAACTTATAACAAGCATAGTTTTTCGTTTCAAGCTTGTGTAAACATGAAACCGAATCCAAGCAGAGTTCTCTATGGTTCAAGCTTGTGTAAAAATGAACCCATACCCGTTTTACATCTCGTGATTGCCGTTTTTATCCGCTAAATTTTGCTAGATGAGCCTTGGTTGTTTCATTCCATCGCCACCTTCTCTTTGGCTGATCATATGCTTTCACTTGGTTGTTTTTTTTCTTGAGGAACCGCAACGATGAGTGGTTTTATTAGCTAGCCTCTTAACCATTACATGTTTTGAGCAGTTCCACCATTGTCAGAACCAGTTGCTACCCTTTATACCACTCGTTCCTCTAGGACGAGTCTTCTTTAAGCTCTTTAGTGACTCGTAAAGTATGAAAAGATTGCCGAGTTTTTCCATTTTTAACTCGTTAAACGGAATTAAAAAGGCAGTCCACTTTCAGCTCTTTTTTGACCGTATAAACATGAAAAGATTGCCATATTTTTGTCGTTTAAGGTTTGATGTTGGTTATGAAACGACGTGTCATTAATCACTTTTCTACTTTTTCGAATCGAGGCCACTAATTATGAAAAGTAATCCTTGATCGTAATGGTCAAGCAATTCTCTTGAGTATTATTTTATACTTTATCGGGCTCGAGGGACACAAATTTACGAAAAAGCGAAACATTCAAGTCCTCTTTAAGCCCTTTTCAGACTCTCGAAAATTGAAAAGATTGCCGAGCACTTAATTGTTCGAACTCGTTAAAATAAATGAATAATCGTCCCTTCAGTATAAGTTTACCCCTTTTACAGACTAAAATGGACTATTTATGAAAAAGGTATACGTTGACTAATTACAATCAATAGAGTCCTCTTTAAACTCTTTTCAGACTCAATAAACATGAAAATATTGTTGAGCGCTTGTCCTTTCCAACTCGTTAAAGTATTGGAAATTTCATCCCTCCTATATTATTTTATCCTTTTTCGGATCTGAGGGATTATTTTATGAAAAAGTACCCCCATGGAGTTTTCTTAAGTTTTTCTTCTGACTCCCTAAAATTGAAAAACACTGAGTTTTTCCTATACTGGACTCGTTAAAATTTAACAGTAAAGGACCTGTTCAATTTTAAACAGGAATGAACCACTTCTTCTTAGGGTTCGAATTTTAAACTAAGTTGGACTCATCCAAAGGATGAGCTTATAACCAAGCACATGTTATCCTCCTCAAGCTTGTCAAAAATAAAGAGGTACTTGCCAGAAATGGTGGGGGGAAAGAGAGAAAAATGAACCTGTTTGTTATACTTTGCGTTTTAGAAAAGTAGTTAACCACTCTTGAACACGACACTTTTTGTTTATCTAGGTTGGGAAATCCTTTGCCTAATAGTTAATTAAACCATATTGAAAGTCTTCAGCCAGTTTCTGGGTATTAGCTTTGGGTCAATTGTCACCAAACCATTTGCAGTGTCGTTATGTGTTCAAGAGGTCAGTTTTAATAAATCATTCATTTGCAAGATATCTGTCATCCATTTTGACCATCCCTGAGTTAGTCCTTGCGAACATATTTCTTCAAAACTTACTCTATCATTTTGTGTTGTGGGCTTGCCTACGACGGATCGCTTTCTATCGACTTCAGCTCATTATCTAGAAGGATGATCTAGAAATCATCAATACCTTGGAATCTGCATGCCCTAATGGCAGGTTTCTCACCTTCGACGACAGGTTGCATCATTGACCTTCGATCAAAGGATTCTACGACATGTTTGACATCAGCTCATTTTTTCACATTTCATGGATTGTACTGAGTACTTTGAGAGCCATTGACATTACTAGTGGTTTCTCTCACACTTGTTAACAGTTTACATCATTGACTGATAATCATGTGGTTTCTACCATGTTCGACTTCGACACATTCATTCACATGGATAGAATCATACTAGTTCAGGAAGCAGAAATCAAGACCCTGGATCTAGTTTCTACCATCCAGGCTACAAGGAATTTTGTTATTCATTATACAGTGTACTATTCATAAACAGATGGTTGTGTCCATACTGTATCTACATATGTCTATAATCTTGATGTATTACAAAATCATTCCTGTATCAGAACAATTTAGTCAATTTTCTAGTCAATTTTGATCTAAGTATGGGAAAGCCTACCTCAGCGATGATATTCTACACACACACACACACA
>APFE030763866.1:164958-181527 GCA_000404065.3 Pinus taeda | reverse complement strand
AAAAATTGTCACCTTGACATTCTGCAATTTGTGTGAGTCCATTACTACTCATACTTTCCTCCTTTGCAAGTCTTAAGCCTCAATTCTTCATATCAAGCCTTGAAAATAAGAGAAAGCCCTCAAAAGTCTCTAAAACTCTGGTTCCGCGCATTACCTACGGTCCCGCACCTAATGGTCATGTCCCCTACGTACCTGACCGCTTTGTCTCTGTGTTATGGGTGCGGACCCCTGTAAAAGTTAAAAGGGTGCAATTATATTCTTAAAAACTCACTTTGAGTCATTTCTAGAAGCTTCTAGAAGGAATCTTGAGGTGGCAAGTCCGCTCTCTTAAGGTTCATGCATCCCATACCTTAAGGAGCTAACCCCTTGATGTGAGGAGCTTATCCCTTTGAAGGAGGACTCTATCCCTTCATAGGTGGACTTGTAACCTCCTTCCTTTCACTATAAAATGAAGCATTAGGCTGGTTACTTGGGAGGTTGAACGCTGAATATTTTTGAGGTGAAATGCTGCTGGAACTTAGTCTTCCTAATTGAGCTTTTGTGAGGAGAGATTACATACCTCTTTGAACTCATTTGGAGGAGTGTAAGGCTTGTCAAAGTAAAGGAGATTCCTGTTTTGGACCCTGGGAAAAGCTTGTACAACATCAAGGCACCAAAGGTTGTAAGGTTCTTCTATTTCAAAGTTAATACAAACAAGTTTATTTTTCTCAATAAGCTGTGTTTTATGGTTTATTTTATGGATTCCTTGATCACCATAATGAACATGATTTATGATATTAGCTATGCAGGTGTTATTTTATGTGTGCTTATTTGTGATTACAGGTTCTCAAAAGGAAACTCTTTCGGACAATTGAAGGATGGCTACTACAAACTAGCATTGGACTTAAGGTAGGGTCTAAACACCTCTATAGTTTTTATTAATACATCACAATATGTTTAGAGAACGGTAGATTTGCTTGTCCTGCTTGTTGCTAGATATCTTTTGATACTAGGGAGATTGACCTTGTCTGCAAGATCGATTTATCCGGCCAACAGGTATATTCCTTCAGCATATTCTTTGGAATATTCTTCAGGATTGGTGGCATCACTCTATTGGTCCACTTGTTTTGTTTGGGGCCAATGAGGAGGTGACACGTGGTTAAGCCTAAGGTCATCACGTGTCCTCCTTGTGGCATGGAAACCTCTGCTATGGCGGACAGGGTCGAGGCCGAGCTCGACCCCGTGACCTCTCATCGCATAGACCGACCACTTTACCATTGCGCCTGCACTTTGTTACTTCACATGTAAGGGGAGTGGGTTCTTGTTATAGTTTAATGTTGCATGGTATGGGGGGGTGAGCAGACTTAACTGCCCCCATGTGAACACTTGAGCACCATTTAATGTGACTACCAATGGTCACTACCAATGTGGACCAGTAACAATGACCGCCAACGGATCCGCATGTGAACACTCCTACAAAAATTTAGTGTGACCGCCAGATGGAGGGGACTAGCGCCGGGGGCTAAGCCGTGGGTGCATGCCCCCCCCATATGACCATTATTTTGGTTTTTAGGCATTGGCGGAAAAATTAACAATCCTACAAATCCGCCCAAAAATCAGAGAAAATGTCACTTCGTTAGAGCACTTGGCGAGCAAAATTGTAGGATGATGCCAGATTTTGGGGGAAATGTAGAGCGAATAGTGGGAAAGCTTGAGAAGTCATAAATTCTCTAGTTTTCGACCAAATTGGATGCAAAAAGAGGCTAGGTAGTCATTTTTGGACATTCTGGACTCATTGCAGCAAGTTTCAGAACCATTTGAGCATTGTAAACACATTTTTTTACACTTTTGAGAATAATAGAGAGGCCCAAGCCATTGGAACCTGGACCAAGGAGACGTAGCCAAGGAGGGGTGAACTCCTTCATCATGTTCCTATTGTGATGTGTTTTTGGTGATGTTCTATACATTTTTATGATGTTGTTCAATCTCTTATTTATGTTAAAATTGCTCATAAAATTAACATAAAAACTCATTTTACACTTGCAAAACTCATGAATCCTTAAGCACATGAAAAACATTTTGTTTCTAATATAAGGAGGATCTTAGCACAACAATCTAATATTCTTAATTAGATCAACTACCAACCGACCTCTTGGATATTCTTCCATTTCTTTATAGAGTCTATAGTGAGTCGAGACAATCTTCTTATCTCGAGCCTGCCTCTTTTTTTCTAGGTTCTTCTCACTCCTACAACCTGGTCTCCATATGGGAAGAGAATTTAGACTGTAATTACTCCATTTTATATATGAATTGGCATAAAAACTTTATTTTTTCTTCTAGTTATGTAAATGGTCGTTGGCCTGTATTGATTCTATGTATTAAAAGGGATTCATACATTATACTTTTCTAATACGAATTGGGGTTTTTACTCAATCCTAAGTTCCTTCCTTAAGGAACTATGTGATATGTGTGTGTGTGTGTGTGTTTAAAGATCGAGGGTTTAATCCCCATATTAGATTTTGGACCCTGTTGGGTTAATTTATACTAAGGATTTTATCATTTAATATGATAATCATGCATACAGTTCTTCAACTCTCTCTCTTTTTTTGCCATGCACACAAGATTTTACTTTTTTCAACAATGTATGTTATACTTTTAGATGTAAGACTGTCTATAAAATGAATTATGAAAATAGTTACTACTTCTTAGTATGTTGTTTCCTATGTAACACAATTAGTGTAACAACACTGGTGAACATTCCATGTAATAAAATTTAATAAAGGAAAAATAATAACCATGGTTGATGGGACACGTATTCCAAGTTGTATGTTGGGAAAAAAACATAGTGATGGGGATCACTTGTGATTGATTAATAGCTAAGGAAATTGGAAAATGCAATGGCTTTGGAAAGGCAAAGTCGCATTTTGGCACATTTATTTATGAAAATAATGGAGGTGAAAGGTCACAGGTTGCATGTGAGTAGGAAAATGAAGGAAAATAATGGAAAATGAATAAAATAGAGGCCTCATTAATAAAGGCTTATGAAGACCAGTTCACAGATTTTTATTCATTTCAATTTTGGAGCTATATCTCTATTCTCTCTCTCATACTCTTGGACACTTAGAATTTTCTTGGAGAACTCTTGGAGAGTGTGGCATACTTGGAGTTTTGGAGAAAGAAGCCTAAGGAAGAGTAGGAAAGTGCAAGAGGACATCGTGATTAGCAACTACAACAGGTTTTTCTTGCAGGTATCGAGTTGCATTTATGTTTTCCTCACTAGTTTTGGCATGCATGGAATATGCATGTGGTTTATTGGTCATTAGCTATCACTGGCATGGAGGATTTCCTGGATTGACAGTGGATTTTCCTGGCCTTTCCATTTCCAAGATAGCCATGGTGTTGTGGGTTCATTTTTTTTTTGGTTGGTTCTCATGTTTCCTTTAGCTTGGTTTGATTTACTAGTTCCTGGAAGCCCTGGTTGGATAAACACTCTGGAAGCCCTGTAACAACTTCGGTTGAGTTCCTATTCCTAGAAGCCTTGGCTGGAAAAACTCTATGGAAGTCCTTGGTGGGTTGAGTTACTAGTCCTGGAGGCCCTGGTTGGACAAACACTCTAGAATCCTGATGGTAGCTGTGGGTTAAGTTACTAGTCCTAGAAGCCTTGGTTGGAACAAATGCTTTGGAGCCCTGGAAGGCTTGGGTAGAGACAAATATCGTGCTCATTTTGCGATGTATGACTGTGAGGAGGAATCATTGTTTTATGGGTTGAGGTGGTTTGTCCTTTGGGATCCTTATATGGTTTTGATCTATGCATTTTATGAGATCTCACATTCATGCTTGGCATATGGCACAGGGGTGACTGGCTGAAGAGAGATTTGGCTCAACCATGTCTATGGTTAGGTGGTTTGTGTAAGTCCCACAATTGGTTGGCCTTTGCATAATTAATATGAGGTTATTTCTCCTTGTTATTTCATGAGTATTATACTATTTTACATGTGGATTATATGGCTATTGTTTCCTTGGTATTTTTTTTGTGATTATGTTGGTTATGAACATGTATTATGGCAGTAGCTATGTATGGCTCCATCATGTTTTTAATTGTAAACGAATGAAAAATGTATATATGGCCTAATGGATGAAACTTCAACTAATGTGTTGAGGAAACAATGCTTCTTATCGATTCTTAGATGAGTATGAGATCCCTATGCTCAAATCTATTGTTTAAACTTGTAGATTACATAGTTGTGGCATGTTTTCTGAAATGCCTATCATGGCTAGAAGGGGTCTAGTAAGGCCCTTGTTCAAGTGTTTGCATTTGTATCAATAATCCATTGTTATCTTTATGTTCTGAAGGTGTCGTTTAGTTATGGGAAATGACATGGGCTCTGGGTCTAAAAAGGTGGCTCAAATCTCAGAGACATATGGACAACACTAGGCAGAAAAGTCCCTAAACTCATGCATACCCATGTTGTGGGAGCATCCAAAGCATCCTGGACGCATGCATGCCCATGTCAAGGGAGAGTCCAAGATTTTAATCATTCAAAAACTCAGTGGGACCAAGAGTTGGTTACCTTAAAGGTTGGGATGGTTCTTGGGAGTCTTGTTATTGATGTGGAAGGTCTGTATGGTGTGTTTCCATCAATTTCACTTCATTAAGGTGACTTTGGAGGTCAAATCATATCATAGTAACTTCTTGTCACATGTTTACCTTGGTTGGTCACTTACCTGGGTAGATGTGGAAGGAGGGTGTTACAAAGTGGTAACAGAGCATGGTTCACCCCTCAAACTAGATGGGTTGTGTGTTAGTCATGCCTTCATGTTGGTTGCATGTGTGTTTCTTGTGTTGTAAGGCCATGTGCTTGTTCTATTTGCATAGCGTTGGTCATGGTTGTGGTAAGGTCGCCATGAGAAGTTGATGGTGTTATTGTGGAATGTGTCATCATGTGTGTATGGTCGATTATACATTATTTATGTGTGTTAGTATTCACATGTGGTCAAGTGTGCAGTGATGTGGTGGTTATTTTCATGCATGATGTCACAGTATGTGTAAGTTATATGGTCATGCATTGATGACTAGACTCTTGCTAGAATGATGGTTATATTGTTATATGCTCGTGTGTTATATTTCTATATGTTGTCATGATTATGTTATACCTGTATTACATTGATTTGTTGATCTTGCAGACGAGGTATCCTCCTTGAATTATGCTAAGGTACATTGGTTTATTGTGATTTGGTTTAGCTAACATGATATACCTTACAAGAATAATATCAAATATGACTAGCAAGATGATATACTACAGTTACCAAGACTCTCTCTATGGATCAGATGAAAAGCGTGGAGTTGGGAACTCTTCTGATTTGGAAGACACACTGAGAAGCTTAAAGGAAGAAATAATAAGTTGTATGGTAGAAAATGATAGAATATAATAGGTATAGGAGAAACAAGCAAAGGTAAATGCAATGATACTTCATAGTTTGTTAGAATTGCAATGACAGGGACCCCTTTGGATCAGCCATGAGCAGGAGGATATAAATAATGGGGCATATGGTAGTAGGTCTCATGGCGGTCACAGGTCGGATAGAGATGACACAATGAGAGATGGAAGATTTTTGGATACTCTGGAGAGGAGAGGTGATGGACACATGTACTACTCTAGTTCTAGTTCTGGTCGGTATTATGGTCATCGTTGTTATCATCCTTATAGAAGGAGTGATAGGGGATACTTTCTAGATGAGTTTAAGAAAGAAAAACCACCTACATTTGATGGAGAGATGAAGAAATCACAGGATGCAAAGGCATGATTTCTTGGTATGAAGAATTTCTTCAGGTTGCATGATTACTCAGAGAACCTGAAAGCCAGAATAACTACATTCATTGTCAAAAGTAAGGCAGATATTTGCTGGGAATATGTGAAGAATGTCAGAGATATTCATGAGGAGGAATTGACTTAGAGTGAGTTCGAGAGACTATTCAAGAAGAAGTATCTATCAGAGAGATAATTTTATGTAAGGGAAAAAGATTTCTATGAGCTGAATATGGGATCGATGACATATGAGGAGTACACTAGTAGGTTCTTGGAGCTATTGAGGTATGTGCCTTACCTCAAGGAGGAGAAGGCTAGTATCCAAAGCTTCATTAGTGGATTACCGATTGCATTCAAAGACAGGATTGAGTTCGATGAGCCTAGATCATTGGAGGAGGCCATCCAAAAGCTAAAGCGCTGCTATGAGCAATCGAAGCATGAATCTGAGACTAAGAAAGATTGTAAAGGTAATGCAAAGAACAAAGGAAAATGGGACAAGAAGCAAGAAATACCTCAGGGTACATGTAATAAAGAGAATGTAGTGAAATATAAGAAGTTCAATGCATCTGACAGAGGAAAAGGATTTCGATTTGAGGAGTAGACTACGGATGCAGGGTAGATGCCTATAGAGTGTTGGACTTGTGGCAAAGATCATCATATGAGAGATTATCCATAGCATTAGGGTGGTAGACCACAGTTATATAGTTCTTAGGAGGCATAGATAGTGGGAGATGTTGGGCAGAGTATTCCTAGGATCTATGCAGTGCTGGATAACAGAAAGGAAAAGCATTAAGCATTTATCATTGAGATGGATGGTAAGCTTTGTGATCAAGTTGTTTCTATTTTGATTGACCCTAGATATAATTATAGTTATGTTAATCCTAACATGGTGGATAAGTGTGGTTTGAATAAATAAGTGCATGTAGAGTCTTGGTTAGTGAAGTTGACTATAGGTACAAAGAAGTGAGTTCATCATTGGATAAGATCTTGTACATTTGATTTGAATGGTATGCCTACCTTAGCACATTTGAACGTATTACCACTGGGATCATAAATTATGTTTTTGGGCATGGATTGGTTATACATTCATAGAACTAAGGTGGATTTTTATGACAAATACATTGAGTGATTTGATGACAATGGGGAACAAATAGTTTTGTGGGGTAAGAAGAAAGCAACATCAGTTAGCATGGTGACAACAATGCAGGCAAAGCATAGTTGCAGGAAAGGGTGTGTGTTATTTGCAGTGCACATTTCTAGTGACAAAGGTAAGGAAGTTGAGGATGCAGATGTTTTGAGCAAATACCCAGTCCTACAATAGTTTTAGGATATGTTTACCGTAGAGATTTTAGAGTTTCCACCTCACAGAGAAGTAGAATTTTCTATTGAGTTTGTGCCAGGGGAAGCTCCAGCATCAAAATCACCTTATAGGATGAGTACACACTAGAATTGGTAGAGTTGAATCTACAATTGAAGGAAATATTGGACAAGGGATACATTATGCCAAGTGTATCACCATGGGGTGCACCGATACTATTTGTGAAGAAAAAGATGGTACTCTCATGTTATGCATTGACAACAGGTAGTAGAACAACGTGACCATCAAGAATAGGTATCCATTGTTGTGGATTGATGACTTGTTTGATCAGCTGAAGGGAGCAACAATGTTGTCAAAGATTGATCTGAGATCCCGATATCACCAAGTACGCATTAAAGAAGAAGACATCTACAAGAAAAAATTCCAAACCAAGTATGGCCATTATGATTTTGTTGTAGTTCCATTTGGTTTAACTAATGCTCCAACTACCCTTATGTGCTTGGTGAATAGTGTTTTGAATCTGTATTTGGACAAGTTTTTTATTGTGTTCATTGATGATATACTGCCATATTATAAAAATGAAAAAGAGAATGTTGAGCATTTAGCAACAATGTTGAGATTGTTGAGAGAACATCAGTTGTATGCTAAGCTCAGCAAGTGCAGTGTCTTTAAGAATGAGGTACACTACTTGGGGCATGTTGTCTCCAAGGAAGGCATAGAAGTGGATCCATAATAGTTAAGATTTATTATGGAGTGGGAATCTCCCATGAATGTAGATGAGGTGAGATATTTCATAGGGTTAGCATATTATTATTGAAGGTTCATTGGTAACTTCTCTTGGATTTCTTATCCTACCACATCATTGTAGAGGAAATGTAAGAAATTTGAATGGATAGAGGAGTGTGCAGCTAGCTTTGAGAAACTCAAGTAGTTTTTGACACATGAACCAGTGTTAAAGATCACAAATCCGAATAAAGAGTTTATAGTATGTACATATTCTTGCAAAAGAGTACTTGGTGGATTCCTTATGCAAGATGGATAGGTGGTATTCTATGAGTCACAGAAACTAAATAAGGATGAGCAGAACTACCCGACACATGATCTTGAGTTGGCAATGACCATACATGCATTGAAATGTGGAGATACTATCTTCTTTGCAGGAGGTTTGTATTGATGAGTGATCATATGGGTTTACATTATCTATTTGACCAACCAAATCTAAATGGTAGACAGGCTCGACGGTTGGCCACAATTAGTGAGTTCGATTTTGAGATCAAGTATATCAAAGGTAAAGAAAAAAAGGTGGTAGATGCTCTTAACAGGTGAATACAAGTAAATCACATAGCATTTATGAGCTCCTATGGGATGGATTTACAGGATATGATCTTGCAGGAAGGTCAACAAGATATCAGGTATATGGAGATTGTGCACACATTGCAGTAGAGCACAGGTACAAGTACAGGTATAGGTACAGGTGAAGGTTCACAAGATGTGGACTATTGTCTCACAATAGATGGATTAGTCAAGTATATAGATAGGATATATATGTCAAATAACGGTGAGCTCAAGAAGGTGATATTGAGGGAGCTTTATGTGAAACCATAGTCAGGTCACCCAGATTATCAGAGGACATTGGCAACATTCAAGAAATTTTATTATTAGCCAAATTTGAAGAGAGATTTGTGGTTGGGTGCTTGGATTTTCAGCAGGTGAAAAGAGAGTGTAAGCATCCAGGTGGATTGCTACAAGCGATTGTGATTCCAGAGTGGAAATAGGTGGTCATTTCAATGGACTTTATCGCAGGTTTACCAAGGACAATGACACATCATGATTCCATCATGATAGTGGTGGACAGGTTGAAAAATGTAGCGCACTTCATTCCAGTGAAGTCTACATTCTCAGAAAGTGATGTAGCATAGGTATTCATTAGGGACGTGGTCATATTACATGGAGTTTCGAAGAAGATTGTGTTAGACAGGGATCCGAAGTTCACTTTCAAGTTTTGGAGGGAGTGAATTTAGGTTTGGGCACAGAGTTGGCCTTCAATACATCTTATCATCCACAGACAAAGGGATAGACATAGAGGGTCAACAGGATAATGGAGAACATGTTGAGGATGTATGTGTTGCATCAGCAGTGGAAGCGGGAAGAGTAGCTTCCACAGATAGAGTTAGCTTACAACAATGGGTACTGGGAGTCATTGAGGATGAGTCTGTTTGAGGCATTGTATGGGCAAAGCTATAATACTCCCATCAGTTGGCATGATTTGGTGAATAGGGTGTTGATTGGACTAGACATGTTGGCAGATATGGAGCAAGAAATGCAGGTAATCAAGAAGAATTTGAATGTAGCACAAGATAGGCATAAGAGCTACGCAGATCAGAATAGTTTTTTCAAGGAGTTTTAGGTTCAGGAACAGGTGTACTTGCACATCAAACCAAAGAAGACCTCCTTGCAGATTGGATCATGTGCCAAGCTGGCACCCTGCTTTTGGGGACCTTTCAGGATTATTGAGAGGATAGGGCCAGTAGCCTATCAACTTGCACTTCCTTTGACAATGAAAGTCCATGATGTTTTCCATGTGTCATTGTTTAAGAATTCTGTTAAAGATGTTGATCATGTGATTGACTGGTTTGTATTGCAGGTGGAGCGAGAAGGAGAGTTCTAGCCGAAACAAAAGTGAATTTTGTAGAGAAAGATGCTCATGCTCTAGAACCGAGCAATCGAGTAGGTTAAGGTGCAACGGAAGAACTTTGGGCCAAGGGGGGGGGTTATATAACATCCTTGGTGAAAATTCCATGTAATAAAAGTTAATAAATGCAAAATAACAAACATGATTGATGGGACATGTATTCCAAGATGTATGTTGGGAAAGAAAATAGTGATGGGGATTATTTGTGATTGATTAATGGCTAAGTAAATTGGAAAAGGAAATGGCAAAGGCTTTGGAAAGGAAAAGTGGAATTTTGGCACATTTATTTATGAAAATAATGGAAATTAAGAGAAAAGGGAGGTGAAAGGTCACAGGTTGCATGTGAGGAGAAGAAAGAAGGAAAATAATGTAAAATGAAGAAAATAGAGGCCTCATTAATAAAAAGGCTTCTAAGGATCAGTTCATTGACTTTTTTTCAATTTTGTTTTGGTGTTCTCTCTCTATTCTCTCTCTCATACTCTTGGAAAATAAGAGTTTTCTTGGAACACTCTTGGAGAGTGTTGCATACTTGGATTTTTGGAGCAAGAAGGAAAAAGAAGAGCAGGAAAGTGTAAGAGGACATTAGGATCAACAACTACAATGGGGTTTTCTTGCAGGTACCGAGTTGCATGTATGTTTTCCTCACTAGTTTTGGCATTCATGGCATATGCATGTGGTTTATTGGTCATGGTCTATCACTAACATGGAGGATTTCCTGGATTGGCAGCGGATTTGCCTAGCCTTTCCATTTCCTAGATAGCCATGGTGTTGTGGGTTCATTTATTTGTTTTTCTGGTTGGTTCTTTTGTTTCCTTTAGCTTGGGTTGAGTTACTAGTTCATGGAAGCCCTAGTTGGAAAAACACTCTAAAAGCCCTATAGCAGCTTGGGTCGAGTTACTAGTTCTGGAAGCTTTGGTTGGAAAAATGCTCTAGAAACCCTTCATGGGTCAAGTTACTAGTCTTAGAAGCCCTAGTTGGAAAAAATCTCTAAAATCCCGATGACAGCTGTGGGTTGAGTTACTAGTCCTGGAAGCCTTGGTTGGAACAAACACTCTGGAGCCCTGGAAGGCTTAGGAAGAGACCAATATGGTGATGGTTTTGTGATGTCTGACTATGAGGTGGAATCACTGTTGGATGGGTTGAGGTGGTTTGGCCTCTGGAAGCCCTGGATGGTTTTGATTAATGTGTTTTATGAGAGCCCACATTCATTCTTGGAATATGGCACGGGGGTGATTGGTTGAGGAGAGATTTGGCTCAGCCATGTCTACGGTTGGGTGGTTCATGGAAGTCCCACAACTGGTTTCCTTTGCATCATTAATATGAGGCTATTTCTCCCTATTATTTCATGAGTATTATATTGGCTTATATATGTATTATATGGCTATTGTTTCCTTGGTATTTATGTTGCTATTATGTTGGTTATGAACGTGTATTATGACAGTAGCTATGTATGCATCTCATCATGCTTTTAATTGTAAACAAATGAACAATGTATCTATGGCCTAATGGATGAAACTAAAGCTAATGTGTTGAGCCAAAAATGCTTCTTAGTGATTCTCATATGAGCATGAGACCCCTATGCTCAGATCTATTTTTTAAACCTGTAGATTAGATATTTGTGACACGTTTGATGAAATTCTTGTCATGGCTAGTAAGGGTCTAGTCAAGCCCTTGTTCAAGTAATTGAATTTTTATCAATACTACATTGTTATCTTTTTTTCCTGAAGGTGTCATTTAGTTCTGGGCAATTACCTAGGCTCTGGGCTTGAAAAAGTGGCTCAAATCCTGGAGATGCATGCACAACACTGGGAAGAAAAGTCCTTGGACACATGCATACCTATGTTGTGGGAACGTCTAGAGCCTCTTGGATGCATGCATGCCCATATCAAGGGAGCGTCTGGGAGTTTAATGCTTAAAAAACTCATCGGGACCTAGTGATGGTTACAAGAGAGATTGGGATGGTTTTTGGGAGTTCTGTTGCTGATGTGGAAGGTTTGTATGGTGTGTTTTCGTCGATTCCACTTCCTTAAGGTGACCCAGTTGTTCGGTTACTTGGGTAGATATGGGACGAGGGTGTTACAAGTAGTTCAAATAATTTATTAGTCAAAAGCTAAGTTGTATACTTGATATTCATGAAGTTTCCTTTCCAATTTTTGAGTTACATAACATGAGTCTTTTCTCATGAAGGGTTTCCCTCTATTTTTCCAATGGAATTTTTCTGTTATGTTACGTTGTGAATTTCTTGTTCATGGTCTTACTTAATTAGATACAGAGTTGTTTCGCTTGCTCTTTTGTTTTGCAACGAGTTAGACTAAGTGAGAACACTCATTATGTATGTGATTCATATTTTATACACAAGTTCCATCAATATTTCTTTATGGTACAGGGTGACATACTGGACCTATAATGGGTCTCAGAGTTGTTTTTATTTCTCTTTTGTTTTGCAATGGGTGAGACTAAGTGATAACACTAATTTTGTATGTGATTCATGTTTTATACACATGTTCCATCAATATTTTTTTATGGTACAGGGTGACATACTAGACCTGTAATTGGTCTTTCCTACCCTTCCCTTACAATAAGAATTAGTTTGATTCTAGGACTGACATTGGTGAAGCACACTCGCCATGGTGTTTAACCCATTTTTTTATATCGTGTGTATTTTTATTTCTCTAGAAATTAACTACTTAAGTATCATTCATATGCAAACACTTTCCTATGCCATAATTCTAGATACATATATCATACATCATTTGTTTATGCCCATTATTCATGCATAGAAAAGAAAATATTTCCTTTTTGTTTTAATGGTATTTTGTTCCTACCAATATTTAGACCAACAAAGTTTTTGTTTAGGCTTGAACCTCTTACCGGTGCTTTATTCTCACCATTGCTACAACTTTACTTCCAAATTATGGTTACCTATGCAAACAAAAACTATTTCTTTTTTAACATTAATTCTTTGGTACAAAACAATACCCATGTATATATATTTTCTTTTAACAACTATTCCAATAATGATATCTTTAGATAGTTAAAGAACCTTTGTAGAGTACTTATCTGATTCTTCCTAGAAATGTAAAGAGGGCTATTATGGTCCACTCTATTGGGTTGTGTTATATTCTTTCCAAGAATAGCCCATGTAGTTAACCGGGGGTTTAGAAGGGGGGCGGAGCCGCCCCTTCGTTGCATTGATTACGTAGCGGGGGGGGGTCACAGGGGGTTTGAGGGGTGCAGGTAACCCCACTCTATGGAGTTCGGGGCAGTGCCCCAGAAAATTTTGCTTTTGGACCTTATATTAGGTTGGGGGGACCTACCTATGGTTTTATGCATGATTTTTGCACATGGTTTTGGACGTGATGGTTTTCGGTCCATGGTTTTGGACGCGACGGTTTTCTATCCATGGTATTGGATGCTTCGACATGTATAAATATGTATTGTAACATTGAAAGGAACATAATGAAAAATCAATCTGGTAGTCCCGGTTTTGGGATCCAGGGGAAAATCTCTGTGTATATGTGTTTTATGTGTTATGCTATCGCATTGTTTATTTTCTGTGTTTTAAAATTTGTATGCAAGTAATTTCTGTACAGGGTTAAAACCTACATTTGGTACTAGAGATGTGTTGGCTTCAAGGGGATGCCTTTGTTGCTGAGGGGTTTCACTCAATCTTGTGGTAGACTCTGTTTAGCGGGAGATCTGCGAGATCGATTATGCTGGTGAAAGAAGATGGCGAACAGTGGAAAGATAGAGATCAAGAAATTTAATGGTCAGACTTTTGAGTTGTGGAAACTCAAGATGGAGGATCTATTGGTGGATAAAGATCAATGGATCGCAATAGATCTGGGCACTAAACCAACGAGAGTGTTCGATGAAGAATGGAAGAAGTTGGATCAGAAGGAAAAGAGCACAATATGATTGTGTGTCTCAGATTCAGTATTGTTGAATGTATTAGGAGAAGCTACTGCGAAGGCTTTGTGGGACAAGTTAGGGACTTTATACCAATCTAAGTCTCTGGTGAGTAAACTATTCCTACGAAAAAGGGCGTATAACCTGAGGATGAAAGATGAACACTCGGAGACAGAACATTTGAACACATTTAATACTGTGGTGAGTCAGTTATTATCTGTTGATATTAAAATTTTAGATGAAGATAAGTGCATCAGTTTGTTATTTTATCTACCAGATTCATGGGATAGTCTGGTTATTCTAATAGGTAGCAATGCAACTGCCTTACAGTTTGATGAAATAGTCTCATCCTTGCTGACGGAGGAGATGAGACAGAAAAATATGGAGAGACATAATGGTGATGCCTTGTCTGTACGAGGACAGTCATAGAACAGAAACAAAAATAAGTCATCGAGTGGGAGATCTAAATCAAGAGGGAGATCTAAATCTCTAGGAAAACTTGTAAAGGTGGTGTGCTGGAAATGTGGAAAGGAATGACACTACAAAAGGGGCTATAAATCTAAAGCTCCTGACAAAGGAAAGGGATTTGAAGATGCTCCTTCTGTAGAGGCAAAAACCACCACAGATGAAGGTGGGGATGTGTACTTGGCTTCTTCAAGTACACATGTAGATCATGAGGCATGGTTGATTGACTCAGGTGCATCCTTTCACTTCACTCCCCATAGAGAGTGGTTCTGCGAGTATGAGAAATATGATGTTGGTGATGCCTTCTTCGGGGATGAAAGGAAGGCTAGAATTGTTGGTCGTGGAAAATTAAAGTTGAATTTACAAGGTAGAAGGGTTAGAACACTTCCGGGTGTCTGCATATTCCCGCATTGGCCAGAAATCTACTTTTTGTAAGCAAGCTGGATGATGCAGGTGTAAAAATAGTGTTCAAGAAGGATACCTGCAAAATGGTTCGGGGAGCACTAATATTGATGCAAGGAGTTCAGATTGGAACTCTGTACAAGCTACAAGGTAGCACTGTTATTGATGGGTGCAACAGTTTTGTGGTTCCTGAAAGTGGAGCAGAAAATATAGTGGTCTTTGGAGAGAATACCATGTTGTGGCATCAAAGGCTTGGACATATTAGAGAGAAGGGCCTTTGAATACTTCATGGTAAAGGTATGGTAGAAGGTATGAGTAATAGCTCTCTCGATTTTGATTTCTGTGAAAATTGTGTATATGGGAAGCAAATCGGGTGAGTTTCCCCTCTGGTGGTAAGAGGACGAAACAAATATTAGAGCTTGTGCACAGTGATGTGTTTGGACCTGTGAAAGTTCCATCACTGGGTAAGTCTGTGTACTATGTATCATTTATAGATGAATTCTCAAGGAATACATGGATATATTTCCTTAAGAAGAAACCTAAAGTCTTTGATAGGTTTAAAGAATTTAAGGCTCTAATGGAAAACCAGACAGAGAAGAAGATAAAGGTGTTGAGGACAGTTAAGGGTGGAGAGTTTTGTAGTAAGGAATTTGAAGAATTCTGTAAGAAGTGTGGTATAGCACGGCAGAAGACTACTCCATATACACCTCAGAAAAATGGAGTTGCAGAAACAATGAATAAGATGTTGATGGAAAGGGTAAGAAGCATGCTCAGTGGTGCCAGGTTAGGACAAGAATTCTACGCAGAGGCGGTGGAGACTGCATGTTACCTGGTCAACAGATCACCTTCATCAACATTGGAAGATAAGACTCCATAAGAGGTATGGACTGGTAAGAAACCTTCTCTTTCACATCTGAGGGTATTTAGATGTGATGCATATGTACATGTTCCAAAGGAGAAAAGAACCAAGTTGGATAGTAAATCTGAAAAGTGCATCTTTATTGGGTATAAGGATGGTTTAAAGGGTTATAAGATTTGGAACCCAGTAATAAGGAAGGTTGTGTACATCCGAGATGTGGTGTTTAGAGAGGTGAAAGATGTTATTAAACATGAATTCGAACCAAAGGAATCTGAGAAGAAAGAGTTTAAGCTAAAGGAGGAAGAATCAGACTCTACAACAGAAGAGGAATCAGAAGATGAAGAGCCACAAACTCTGAGTGTGAGAAGATCAGTTCAAGAAAGAAGGCAGCCAGAAAGCTATAGTCCATCTACTTTCTATTCAAATTTTGCTTTATCTATTACTGATGATGATCCCAGAATTGTGAAGGAAGTAGTAGATTCAGAGGGTGGAAAACTTTGGAAAGAGGCCATGGTTGGTGAAATGGCATCTTTGCACAAAAATGAGGCTTGGGATTTGGTGGAATTGTCGGTTGGAAGGAAACCCATTGGCAATAAATGGGTGTTCAAGAAAAAGACAAATGCAGAAGGAAAGGTGGAGAAATACAAAGCTCAGTTGGTAGCAAAGAGTTATTCCCAAGTGCTGGGAATTGATTTTGGTGATATTTTTTCTCCTGTTTCCAAGGTAACTTCTATTAGATTACTTTTATCTGTTGCCACTGCTTTTGATTTTGAGGTAGAATAGATGGATGTGAAGACATCATTTCTTCACGGGAATCTAGAAGAGGAGATCTACATGAAGCAACCTAAAGGTTTTGTAGTGAAGGGTAAGAAAGAACTGGTATGCAAGTTAAAGAAGTCTCTGTATGGGTTAAAACAGTCACCAAGGATGTGGTATCAAAAATTTGATACATTTATACGGGAACTTGGCTTCACCAGAAGCAAAGCATATCACTGTGTGTATATTAAATTAGTTGGTGACCGTGTTATTTATCTGGACTTCAATGTGGATGATATGTTGTTGGTTGGAAATGACAAAGAAATTATCCAGGATTTGAAGACCCATTTGTCCTCCAAATTCGACATGAAAGATCTTGGTG